>FPAK01000009.1:8990471-9211463 GCA_900116095.1 Euclidium syriacum | reverse complement strand
CACTGAACATTTTCGGCTCAGCCCATGAACATTCGGTATTCTGTTGAAGGAACTCTTGAAAAAGACCAACATACAAAATACTCGAAGAAACTTTTCTTAATCATTTAAGGAAAGATAGATAACTTTAAAAAAAAAAAAAATTATTATTACTATTTAAACGGTCTTTACCAAAAAGAAGAAAATAAAAAATTACAAATCAAACCTAAAGGCGTTATGCTCTGATGCGTAAAGTTATTCACCCAAAATTAACTGCAAGTGCACAGTGTACAATTGTAGTATTTAGGTTATCGATCCCACAGAGAGCTTATGGTTGATTTGTGAGTGATATATCTTAAGTAAATCTTTTTGTAAAACGAGAAAACTTTTAAAACGTTTGGTGATTTCAAATTCGGGGAAATATTAGATCTTAGGGAATTCCAGCTGGAAACTATGAATTTATGAATTAAGAACACAATCAGTTTCAAATCTCAAAACCCTAGAACTCTAGACACAATAATAGCTACGATGTTCTAATGATGTGTTAGAACAACGCCTTTGTTCAAATCCCTAAATCTCAAAGGCGTTGTTCTAACACATCATTAGAACATCGTAGCTATTATTGTGTCTAGAGTTCTAGGGTTTTGAGATTTGAAACTGATTGTGTTCTTAATTCATAAATTCATAGTTTCCAGCTGGAATTCCCTAAGATCTAATATTTCCCCGAATTTGAAATCACCAAACGTTTTAAAAGTTTTCTCGTTTTACAAAAAGATTTACTTAAGATATATCACTCACAAATCAACCATAAGCTCTCTGTGGGATCGATAACCTAAATACTACAACTGTACACTGTGCACTTGCAGTTAATTTTGGGTGAATAACTTCACGCATCAAGTTTTTCTGGCGCCGTTGCCGGGGAGCTTCGGTGTTGATTTAGGGTTTTTTGAAACATAAGTTTTTAGATAAGAAAGTAGATTCCGTGTTGGTTGAATTTGTTTTCTTTTCCTAGTGTATGCAGAGCATAACAAGAAGAAGCAAGGCTAGAATAAAGAGAAGGGAAGAAGCAACAACCGCACACGACGAACGAGTCGCCCGACCGTCATCAGAAGACGATCGACTCGGGCCACAAGTCGACCAACCAATCACACCGTCAACCGACTCTCAACAAGAGCACATACAACTAAGCAGGTCCGCGAGGAAAAAGGCTAATCGAAGAAGAAGGATGGCCGACATCAAGTGGAATGAGAAGGGAGAGCGGATTGATGATGAAGAAAATCGACTAGATGGCCAAGGAAACAAAATCCTAGATGATGGAGAGGACATTCAAAACCTCGAAGATGAGCTCAAGGCCGCCGAATATTTCTCTAACAAATCACCAATTGTACGTCCTAATCCTGGTAAAAAGACACTTATGAATTGAAGAACGGTACAATATCTTTTGTACGTGATAGGCAGTTCGATGGATTAAAGAGCGAAAACCCAATGGACCACATCGAGGCGCTTGAAGACCTCGTGGAGAACATGAATGCTAAAGGAGTCTCGAAGGAATGGTTGTGCTGCAAGTTATTTCCACATTCACTTGCACACAAGGCGCTGAGCTGGTTCAAACAATTTAAACCTGGATCGTTGAAGGACTGGAGTGAGACGAGAAAGGAGTTCATCAACAAGTTTTTCGATGAAGCCAAGTCAGATTAGATAAGGAAGCAAATCTCCACCTTTGCACAAGAGATGGGAGAAACATTTAATGATATTTGGGAAAGATACAGCCAATATCTCAAGGAGTGTCCTTACCATGGTTTCACAAGATCACAAATTGTAAGCACTTTCTTCAGGGGATTGCAATGAGAGCAAAAATGCGCACTTGATTCAGCAAGTGGTGGTAATTTTTGTGGCCAAAAGCACACTGATGCCCTCAAGGTTAATGAGAAATTCGTAAAGAGTAGCAATGCAAATCAGACAACAAATGGGAAAGGCGAACCAAACACTTTCCAAGCTCAACAAATAGCAGAACTAAAGGGAATGATGGAGCAGATATTGATGAAGGATAGAAGAGGAGTTCATTCTCTACAGGAAGACCCAATGGAGGAGCCACACGTAGAAGAAGTTAACTTTGTCGGGGGAAATGGTTTCCGACCAAGAAACAATTATGGGTATGGAAGTCAAGGTACAAAACCATTTAATAGTCAATACAATTATTATGGTCGGCAGTAGCAATACCCACGACAGCAAGGAGGATACAGACAATATGGTCAACCCCAACAACCCAACAGCAGCAACAACATGGAGCCCCCATGAATCCGGATCGAAAAGACTACATGCTTCAACAAATTTTGGAGGGGCAACAGAAGATGAATGAAGAAATGATGAGCAAGGTAGATTCTATGTATGCAGAGGTAAACAGCAATATTGAAGCATTAACCACTCATGTGAGGCAGCTCAAAACCAGAGTGGCACAAACAGCAGACTCAGAAAAGCGAACAGAAGGAATTCTACCTGGAAAGACGCATGCTAATCCAAAGATGTTCGTTCAATCCATTAATTTAAGGACTGGGAAGAAGTTGGATCATGTAGTAAGAAAAGGGTTGACCACAAGAGACCACATTGTGTTGGAAGAAATAGAAGAAGAAATCGCAGCGGAGGAGAAGTCGTCCGACCACAAGCGGAAGACGACCGACCCGACCCCATAAGAAATTGATCTCGATCCGATCTATGAGTCGACCGACCCTCTTGAGATCGACCGACCAGAAGCTCAGAAGATCAACGAACCTCAAATTGAGGAAAGGCGAATCTATATAGCAATTCCGCCTTACCCCAGAAGAAACAAGAAGTCTAAAAAAGAGATGGAAGACACAAGATGTAAGGAGTTGGTGGAACAACTGGTAATTCAACTTCAATTTTTAGATGTTTGTAGAATGTCACCTTGTTTCAAGCGATACGTGAAGAAGATAATAGCAAACAAGCAAGTCTTGAAGAAGAAGTGATGCTATTGACCAGTGAGTGCAGTGCCATACTGCAGAACAAGATGCCAAGAAAGCAAGAAAACCCAGGTGCATTTGTCATTAACATTAGCATTGATGATGTTAGATTTGATCATAGTCTATGCGATCTTGGATCATATGTGAATTTGATGCCACATTCAGTAGCAAAGAGGCTTGGATATATTTAATACGAACCTACTCAGCTGAGTCTTGTACTCGCTGACCGGTCAGTTCGTTATCCAGAAGGATTTTTACTCGACATCCCGATGCTTGTAGAAAGATGTTTTATACCGGCTGATTTTGTAGTTTTGAAGTTCGATAAGGAGCCTTTTGACCCTATCATATTGGGACGCCCTTTCCTAGCTAATGCAGGTGCCATAATTGATGTGAAGAACGGAAGAATATTCTTACAACTTGGAGAATTACAGCTGAACTTCCAAATGGAGAAAGTCATGAGCCGACCACCTATGAAGGAACAAATGTTTGCTGTAGATGTCATCTCAGAAGTCACACAAGAAGTCTTTGACGAGTTAAGTATCACTGATCCACTGGAAAAAGCTTTAACAGTAGCAATTGATAAGGAGGGATACATGGATGACCTGGCAAATGAGTTCACCAAGATGTTGGATTCAAGCGAGCAGATGAAGCAAATGGTGAAAAGTTTGGAGTTACCAACAGAAACAGCAAAGAAACCCAAGATGACCGATTGGACTGAAGAAAATGCTCCAAAGCTCGAGCTCAAACCATTACCAAAAGAGTTAAGGTACGCTTTTCTTGGTCCTAATTCCACTTACCCTGTTATTATCAATGCAAATTTGAACAATGTTGAAGTAACAATTCTACTGAGCAAGCTGCGTAAGTATCGCAGAGCTCTTGGATATTATTTGGATGATATTGTAGGTATTTCTCTAGACCTTTGCATGCATAGGATTTATTTGGAAGAAGGAGCGAGAGCATCAATCGAAACCCAAAGGAGACTTAACCCCAATCTGAAGGATATGGTGAAAAAGGAGATTTTGAAGCTGCTTGATGCGGGTGTCATTTTCGCCATTTCGGATAACACTTGGATCAGCCCTGTTCACGTGGTGCCCAAGAAAGGAGGAGTCACGGTAGTCAAGACAGATACAGAGGAGCTGATAGCGAAGAGGACTATTACCGGACACCGGATGTGCATTGATTACCGGAAATTAAATGCAGCCACAAGGAAGGACCATTTTCCATTGCCATTCATTGATCAAATGTTGGAGAGATTGGCGAATCACAAGTTTTACTGTTTTCTAGATGGATATTCGGGTTTCTTCGTAATCCCGATCCATCCCGATGACCAAGAGAAGACAACTTTCACATGCCCATACGGAACATATACCTACAGAAGAATGCCTTTTGGTCTATGCAATGCACCAGCAACCTTTCAGCGGTGTATGATGTCTATATTCTCGGACATGATTGAAGAAACTATTGAGGTATTCATGGACGACTTCTCAGTCTACGGCTCATCCTTCCATGATTGTCTAGACAACCTTTGCAAAGTTCTAGCAAGGTGTGAAGAAAAGCTTTTGGTGTTGAATTGGGAGAAGTGTCATTTCATGGTGCAAGATGAGATTTTCCTTGGACATAGCATCTCGCAAGCAGGAATCAAGGTAGATAGAGCAAAAATCAAAGTGATGACAAGTTTGCAACCACCCACCGATGTACGCGAAATCCGCAGCTTCTTGGGTCATGCAGGCTTCTATAGACGTTTCATCAAGGATTTCTCCAAGATAGCACGACCTCTCACAGCACTTATATGCAAGGAAAAAAAGTTCGAGTTCACTCAAGACTGCATGAACGCATTCAAGATGCTTAAAGAAGCACTAATCTCTGTGCCCATTGTACAACCACCTGACTGGGAACTACCCTTTGAAGTAATGTGTGATGCAAGTGATTTTGTAGTAGGAGAAGTCCTGGGCCAGAGGAAGGACAAGAAATTGCATGTAATTTACTATGCAAACAGGACTCTTGATGAAGCACAATGAAATTACGCAACAACGGAAAAGGAATTACTCGCCATTGTGTTTGCATTTGAGAAATTCCGTTCATACCTAGTTGGATCGAAGGTGATAGTGCATACTGATCACGCTGCACTGAACTATCTCATGCAGAAGAAGGACGCCAAGCCACGACTTTTGAGATGGATTCTACTCTTACAAGAATTCGATATATCGGTATGCGATAAAAAAGGAATAGAGAATGGAGTAGCTGACCATTTTTCCAGAATAAGAATAGAAGATGATGTCCCTATCAAAGATCACCTCCCTGAAGAGCATATTTATGCGATTGGAGTGACGATAACCACTGAGCAAGGAGAAAGAAGTCAGAGACTAGTCTCTGCGAGACTCGAGTCGATCGACCGTCATCCAGAGACAACCGTCTCCGATAAGGACGACCGACCGCATGCTAAGGACGGCCGACCTAACCATCCTGACCACACTATCTTGGAGAGACCACTGCAGAAAATGATACAAGTCATACAAGGAGAAGCCAAGAAGACGTCCAGACCACTCACTCCACCGTGGTTTAGTGAAATTGCAAATTTCCTAGCAGCAGATGTCAAACCTGAGGAGTTCACCAGATATAAGAAAAGGAAGTTCTTGCGAGAAGTGAGGAAATATTTTTGGGAGAAGCCTTACCTCTACAAGAATTGCGCTGACGGGATTATTCGACGCTGTATACCTGAACACGAGGTACCCCAAGTGCTTTACCACTGTCATGGTTCTGATTATGCTGGCCATTTTGCAAGTTTCAAAAGTTCTCCAAGATGGATTTTGGTGGCCAACTTTGTTCCGCGATGCACATCACTTTGTTTCAACCTGTGATGCCTGCCAAAGAAAGGGAAACATCAGTAAAAGGAATGAAATACCAATGAATTTCATCATGGAAGTTGAAATTTTCAATTGCTGGGGCATCGATTTCATGGGACCGTTCCCGAACTCACATGGAAACCAATACATACTGGTTTCTGTAGATAATGTATCCAAGTGGGTTGAAGCAGTGGCAAGCCCTACCAATGACGCAAGAGTGGTGATTCGGCTTTTCAAGCACATAATTTTCCCACGTTTTGGAGTACCCCAGATCGTGATTAGTGATGGCGGAACACATTTTATCAACCGGATATTTGCAAAGCTATTAAAAAATAATGGTGTAAGACACAATGTGGCAACACCCTATATCCGGAAACGAGTGGCCAAGTCGAAGTTTCCAACCGTGAGATCAAGAGCATACTGGAAAAAATGGTGGGACGTACGAGAAAAGATTGGTCACTAAAGCTTGATGATGCACTTTGGGCCTATCGCACAGCTTTTAAGACACCACTAGGGACAACACCATTTCAGCTATTGTATGGCAAAGCGTGTCATCTCCCGGTTGAGATTGAGTACAAAGCATTTTGGGCGGTCAAGGCGATGAATTTCGACATCAAGAGTGCTAGTGAGAAACGGCTCATTTAACTAAATGAGCTTGATGAGATTAGACACAATGCTTATGAAAGCACGAAGCTCTACAAGGAAAGAACAAAGATCCAGCATGACAAGAAGATCATTCCACGTGACATTCGAATCAATGATAAAGTCCTTTTATTCAACTCTCGACTTCGTCCTTTCCCGGGAAAGATGAGATCTCGTTGGTCCGGACCTTTTGTAGTCAAGGAAGTGAAGCCCTATGGAGCTATTTTTTTTACATGGAAAGGATGGTGAAAGTTTCACTGTGAATGGACAGCGGGTAAAGCTCTACCATGAAGGTGGCAAATCAATGAATGAACCCATCATGCACCTTCAAGAAGCACCACTTCCACAACCATAACCGGGCACAACAGTCAAGCTATTGACTATAAACAAGCGTTGAGTGGGAGGCAACCCACTAGGTACGTTTTATTTTCTTTTTTAGGTATTTTTGATTTGATTTCAGGCGAGGAGATTCAGCAAAACTGGACTATACGCTACCCGAGTCGACCGATCTCTCATTAGGGTCGGCCGACTTCAATTCTGTGATACCGCGTTCGATCCTTTTATAATTTCATTTCAGATATCTTATGCATTTCTTCTCACTTTTGTTACACCGAGACGGTGTAATTTAAGTTCGGGGGAGTTTATCCACGCTAATGAAGTTCTTGTTGTTTATCTCATGGTTTTTCGCCTTGTTTTTAGTTGTTTTTATCGATTCAAACCGTTGAGGGAACAATGATTAATTTGGGACACTAATCAAATTCTTTTTCACACTTGAGAACATTGATGCAGGAACACAGTTAGAGTCTATGACTATTAGAAAACCTTGACACAATTCAATCAACCAGAAAATATCCATATCCTTGAGTCATGAAATCCATGTAAGTCTGAGCTATTGCACTTTCATAACTATATGGGTCAGTCCTCGTTCAATGTCATAATGAGAATGTCTATATATCTATAGCATTCCAGTCTCCCTTATTTAAATGAAAAGAATCCGTTTTTAACTAAAACCTAGTGATGAGGCAGAGGGAAATTCTTTAGGACGCCAATTATTCATCACTAGAAGCTCGGGATCTATGCAGTTAGGAAAATTTCCTGTGATACCACTATGAGTTAGAACCTTTGAGAACTTGGTTGACAGCGAGGTTAGGAAAATTTCCTGCGATACCACTATTCGCTTCAACCTTGAGAGTTTCACTTTGGAGAAAAAATAGCTAGAAAGAAGGTTTTATGGAAGTTTCCACGTGAATTGAGAAGACTTAGAAGATTTGGAGCCAAAATGAAGAAAATGTTGCTGCAAGCCCCGAGTCGACCGACTGAAAGAGATGCAGTCGACCGACTGTGACGCCGACTTAATTTAGAAGATTTTCTTCTCGGGCTTTTCGCGGAACCCTAAACCCTAAGACTCATTCACGACCTATATAAATACCTCTTAAGCACTAGAAGAGGCACGCACCCCACAAGAACTCAGAGCAATACAAGTTTATCTTTGCTTTTTGTTTCCATTGTTTTTAGCTTTCTAGAGATTGTTCTTATCATTGTTACAGACTCTGAAGGAGATTTAGAGAGTGTTCTTCCTCATTTGAGCTTGTGAGCCTCTGATCTTCTAGTGTCTATTTCGTTTGTATTCATTCATTAAAAAAAGATGATTTGTTTTACCAAACTCATGTCTGAGTAGTTACTTTATTAGATCTAGGGTTTCCTTACGGTTTGCTATGAATTGCTAAAATAGTTTTAAACAATCTTTCAATCACGAAATTCTTTGCTACAGTTGCTCTTCACTGAGTAGACGGACTCACGAACCGTTTTATTCATTCATAAATCGAGACCTGGTAGTCGAGAGACACCGAGGATCGGTAGACAGTTTTGTAGTGAGCAAGGTGTGTTCTAATTCAAATGAATGTTTGTTTAGACACATTGTGAACAGATTTAGCTTGCCCTCACATGCTTGTTTATTTCCAGCGACAATCCAAAGAGATTTGAGATTTAGGGATTTGAACAAAGGCGTTGTTCTAACACATCATTAGAACATCGTAGCTATTATTGTGTCTAGAGTTCTAGGGTTTTGAGATTTGAAACTGATTGTGTTCTTAATTCATAAATTCATAGTTTCCAGCTGGAATTCCCTAAGATCTAATATTTCCCCGAATTTGAAATCACCAAACGTTTTAAAAGTTTTCTCGTTTTACAAATATATTTACTTAAGATATATCACTCACAAATCAACCATAAGCTCTCTGTGGGATCGATAACCTAAATACTACAATTGTACACTGTGCACTTGCAGTTAATTTTGGGTGAATAACTTCACGCATCAATCGGCTGGATGAGAATGTCTGTGTAGCGGTTGTAGAAAACTATGTCATAATCATGCCAATCCCGGTTTCTTCTTGTCCGGCATGCGCGGTCCTTAACAACATCCGCGTGGTTTCTTTCGGGAAATGGGTCATCGAGCTTCTCGTTCTCTGCTTTGTCCCAAATGTTGGCATCACTCCCGGAATCAGAGGAAGACATCTGCAAAAAGAACGGAAAATCAAAAGGAATTGAAACCGTTTTTATCAAAATTCAGAGTCCGCAGTCGACCGACTCCTCCATCGAGTCGACCGACTCGGATCGCGAGTTTTTCTTCATCAAATCATCATCAAATCCGCTATAATTCATCGTTCTAACTCAAATTTCTTGCATAATCAAACACATACAACGATTTCCGTCCACCCTACACTAAATTCAACCTAAATCCCACTCTAAATCATCAACATGCAATTTCTCCAAAAATCGTGAAAGAAAACGAGTTGAATCAGAAAAATACCTTGCAGATCGTAAAAACCGTTAATAAAGGATCATAGAGCTTAAATTTTCGATCCCAGGGGACTTTGAATCACAAAATTTGGTTGAAAATTGAGAGAGAAAATCGTGTTTGAAGATTTGAGTTTTAATGAAATTATGATGAAAAACTCGGGTTTAATAGAACTCGACCGTCGAGTCGACCGACTAGGCCAAAAAAAAAATATATATTAAATATTATTATTATTATTATTATTATTATTATTATTATTATTATTATTATTATTATTATTATTATTATTATTTTTATGATTCAATCTAAATTGGGACTAAAAGCACGAAATTTTTAAAGAATTAAACTAAAACAGACTCACAAGTGGGTTGTCTCCCACTAAGCGCTTCTTTACAGTCAATAGCTTGACTTTGTCTAACTTGAATCCCTTACTTGGTAGAGCTCATCTCAGCTCCTTGATCTTCTTCCTGTTCCTCCATAGGCTCATCTTCACAATCCTCATCATCATCATCTTCAGTAAGATCCACAAATTTGTTTTCATTCTCAGCTTTCTTTACTAATTCCTCAATCTCAATTCTTGTAGTGAACAGTGATTGTTTGGTGGATATATGCTTCTTATTCCTTAGGATTGGAATGTAGGTTCCCTTGTAGAGGGCGCGTTCAAAACCTTGAGGTGTAGTTCCAGTCATCCTCATCTTTTCTTCTTCAATGGATTCAGCAGCTCTGAACTTAACTCTTCCCGTTCTGCAGTCTATCTCGGTGTATGCAGTGTGTAAGAATGGTCTTCCAAGGATCAGCGGGTGTTGAGGCTCACTTTCAAACATTGCCACGTGGATATCTACTACGAAGAACCGGCAATTAGCTCTCACAGGTACATTCTCCACTATTCCCTCGGTTATCTTGTAAGTATCATCAGCTAACCTCAAAAACACGCGCTTGTTCACCATTTGGTCAAACTTCATCATTTTGGTAACTAAGAGTGACATTAGGTTTACTCCATCTCCAGTATCACATGGGACGTTCTCAAACCATGTGTGCTCAATCATAACATTGATCTCAGCTCTTCCAAAGTCTTCAAGCTTCTTTGGTATTGATTTCTCGATTACTTCATCACACATCTTGGCAACTCTACTACAAAACTCCTTGGCTCCCATCCTATTCCTCACTAAGTATGGTGTCAACTCTTGTAACTCCGTCTCCATTCCACATTGCTCCATAAGTGGCCAAATCTCCTTACATTCTTTGATAAACTCCTCCACATCATATTTGAATTGTGTCTCAAGTACCTTCAATGAGTTTGCAAAGAAGGTGATTCTGTCCTCAATGTGCTCAGGTCGTATCCAACGAGGAGTGGATTGAACATCTTCATCAGTCATAGAACAAGCTGTCATAGAAATTGATCTTCGTTTAGGTTCAGGGGAGTCGGGTCGACCGACTGGTGGCAGGGTCGACCGACTCGGGCGTCGAAAACTCTTCGTTATGGGAACCTTCATCAAAGGACATCCCACTTCTTCTTCAGAAGCTAAGAGTCGGCCGACCTTCTCCTCGGTCCATCGACCATTGACACGTCGACCGACCATTGATGGCAGTCAACCGACTGTGTCAGGCGATCCTTCTTCACTTGTTTCTTCCAGGGTTTTCTCCTCTTCAATCTCCTTGGTATGGATAGCTCGGATGGATAATGGATACTTGGTGACTCTCCTGACTCCCAAAAATCTTTCAAGCTCTTCCATTCGCTCATGAAGTCTTCCGACATCAATCTGAAGGTGGCTTATACGCGAATCAAGGGTAAGGAAAAGTTGATCCATCTTCTTCAAAATGGTAGCATAAGTTCTGTTCTGCATCTCTAGGACTTCTTCAACTAGGCTCTCCGCTCCATTTCTTGGTGGCATTGGCTTGTAAAACGAGTGCGGGTTGAAGTATCCATCTTGGTATTTGTTTGCTCTCACGAAATCCACATCCGGCTTCCCATCTCTTTTGTGCTTTCCTTGCATCATTTTCTGTCTATCAAACACAAAAGAAGAAAAATATTCAGTAGCTGTTTTTATCATAACTTCCTAACTCCAATTCTAACGAAAATCGAAAACACCGTTAAATTCCCGGCGACGGCGCCAGAAAAACTTGATGCGTGAAGTTATTCACCCAAAATTAACTGCAAGTGCACACTGTACAATTGTAGTATAAATTAGGTTATCGATCCCACAGAGATTATGTCGAGTTTCGATTCTATTAGAATGCAATCTATCTGGTAACTAGTTCTGTAACTTATGGATTAAAGACGCTAGGCTTAGGTAAATCGCGGGTAATATGGGCCATGCACGAAATTAGATGTTGCTTTACTCTTAAACACAAAAGGCAAATGTATACAATACCAAATCTCTTTGCGTATTGCACTATGAATCAAACAACAGATCATAAAGGATGCTTTTCAACCTAAATAGCTAATGCATGCATTGGGAATAGATTTGATTGTTCATGATCTTCCAAGCCAAACTCTCGTTTGTACAAGGACGAGATCACCTGCTAAAAACAAGGTTCCGGGTTTATTGTAAAATGGATGTATGATGCAACAAACCCTAAAATTCAATATTCTAAGTGATCAAGTCAAAATATTGTATGAATTAATATTAAAGCAGAGAGTAGTCACGAATTCAGCAACAATTCGTGCACCTAATGACCCATAAAACCTTTGAAAACTTAGATCTAAGTAGGGAACTACTCACACATAGCAAACAAACCAATCATAATCATTAATATCAAGAGTTTGCAATATGAAAGCAATTTCAAAAAGAGATCAGAGCAAAACGTGGCTATGCCTAGAGTTACCTCAAAATTCTTAAGCTGGACTACTACCAAGTCAGCTGGCACGTTGACGTCCCCAAACATTACTAGAATGCATTTCAGTATTCCAAGGGATTGCATTAACTGCCCACCAGCCGCTTCCACATTATCCATCCCAGAGTTAGGTTCCTGCAGTAACACACTCTAATCAAGCCATTCCGGAGTCAACACAATGTGATGCTCCGGTATCAAACATGACGTGTGTTTCTACCCCTCCTACAAATAAGGTCCCTACATAGTCGCCAAGAATGCTAAGAACTCTATATGTATTGATGCCATGCTATGCTACTTTTTAATTCAACTCAATTAGGCTTACTTACCAGTGATCGAGTTGTACTTGCCGGCATCACCAGCATCCTTGGAGAGCTCATAAACTCGGGAATTTACGTTTTGCCTTATAGCAGTTGGTTCCCGATTGTTGATATTGGGTCAACTTCTAATTATTTATAATTAAAGGGCTTCGTTTTAGGGAAAGAACTAAGTAAAGACAAAAAAGAGAAACCTCGGAAAAGAGAACTTTATTAATGATTTAGATTACAACAGATGTTAACTCGTAATGCCGAGTTAACTTTATCAAAAAGAAGTATTAAACTTAGGTAATCTAGTAATTCTTCTCCCTGATTCTGAATGAATTTAATTAGTAAAGGGGTGTGTATTTATACATGTTTAATAGTCGGTTTTGTAAGCCCATGCGCTAACCTCGGAAAAATGGAAATATTCCATTTTCCAAGATCAGGGAATCTGTGATAAGATTTATTTTGTCTGAGCATTAGACTTCGGCCTAGGACGATGTCGTTTACACCCCCGCTTTAGATACTAAATCTGATCATTCTTCACCGAGATATCCCTCGGTCATCTGGGCCGAGATATCCCTCGGTCATCTGGGCCGAGGGTTAATATCCTATTGACGAGACTTATAACCTGATAAGCCATCATGGAAAGGTTGGTAGGGACTGAACCTCAATTATCGCCAAACTATTGATAAGGGGTAGTAACCCCACCATCAATAGTAAGTCCCCCCAGTTCGTCCGAGGATGTCTTCGGGCAGCGTTGGCGAATTTCCATTTTCAATAGCTTGTCGATAAATAAAGCTCGGTGCTGGTCGATCTTTGTCTTTAATAGTCTTGAATCTTCATTCTGGCGGGAAAAAGAGCGGACAGTGAAAAGTCCCATTCGTTTTACGCGTAAACTTCTTGGTTTCCACAAAACCTTTCAACTGCTCCTGCCTCGAGCGTTGGCTAATCAAATCTTTTCATCGCTGTAACGAAGCGTCAATCACTATTTGTTCTTCCTATAAAACTCTCAGGTCACAATTAATTCCTCCCATAATCAGTTTTCCACTCTCCGAGGTAATCTTCGATCTCCCTTCTTTGAATCACTAACATTCCTTCTTTAACAATGACCGAAATAAACAATTTCGAAGTCTCGGTTTCTGGAAACACGCTTTCATGGCCGGATATTCCGGATGTCGGAACTTCTCTTTTTCCTAGATCCGAGATTGGATCGATCAAAAAGAAAGCTCTGAATCTGGACGAGATTGACATCCTAGTTCTGAGATCCGACCAGAGGCCGAGGACCTCGCCGCCAGGCTACGTCTGTCTTGATGAAAGCTTCTTTTCCGAAGCTAATCTCTAGTTTCCAATAGCACAGTTAATGGTAAGCTACTGCACCCGCCGAGGAATGGCGATATCTCAACTAATACCCAACTCAGTCAAAATCATCACTGGGCTCCTAGTGCTCGCGGCTCGGTGTAATGTTCGACTAAATTCTTGGAAACTAGAAGAATTGACGAACTTCTCGGGTTCCAGAAACCCAGAAGGAACCTTCAAAATTAGTATCAAACCCAAAAAGAAGATCCTCATCGTTCAGGCGCAAAATCGTGGTTCCGAAACTACTTTTATGTTCGAATCAACCAAGCTTCGATTTATAAAACTGATGCCACAATATTCCGAAATAGGAGGACCATAATTGTTAGAAACTAGGTCTTTTCTTTCTTTTTCGATTCAAATTCTAACCCTATCTTGCTATTTTTTGGTTAAACCACGCTGCTTCCGAGCTCTCCCGCCAAACTTCTCCGAAGAATTCGAAATACTTAAAAAGGAAGGAGAACTTTAGTGGGGTGACATACTCCCTTTTCATTTCTACAGAGCCCGCTCTTGGGCCGGTATGCTTTCTCCGAACTTCTTAAGTCATTTCCTGAACTTCTACTTATTTTACAAACGATCTTATAGGGCGAGAAGATTGGGAAGAGATCGACTCTATTTCTAAAATGAAAAGATTAAACCCCGAAGGAGCTTCTGGCAGCAATCAAGATCTTCTTCTGAGAAAGAGACAAAATTCCGAGGCCGCCAGAAAGCAGAATGCTGCAGCCACAAAGAAGAAGAGCACCGAGAACAGGAAGCTTATCTTGCCTGTAAAGGAACATCACGCGTTCCAATTTGAATTTGATAGTGCGGACATGCTTTTTAAAGATAAGAAGAAAAGCGCCGAGCTCCTGCGGAAGGCAAGCGGTTATAATAGTTTTCTGCCCGAGAACTGCTGCGAATGGGATACTCTAGAAGCCCTATCCTGCTCACTCTTTAAGGTAAGCGACCGACCTAAGTTTTCCCTTTCTTAGAGATCTTCCACGAACTTTAATTGATGATGATGATGATGATGATGATGATGATGATGATGATGATGATGATGATGATGATGGGGATGAATTGCAATACGATTTCTGGGAAGAACCTGATATGGCAGAATTGGGAGATGAAACCTACAGTAAATGCGGGAGAACTGACGAGGACGAAGTGGAGCTTTCAGAGCTTTCAGAGGCCGGAAATCTTCAATTCAAGAAGATGGAAGCAACAGCAGCAGAACCTGTAGAGGTGAGAACTGATGCACTTAGGGTACCTGACTTCGATGCCGGGCAACAGTTTGACTCAAAGGAGTCTTTACAAACAAGATTGAAGATGTTGGCCATCTGCCTCCAATTCGACTATGATGTTGACCGCTCTGGGCCGGATTTGTTTACGTGAAATTTTTGGGTGAAAGGCTGTTCATGGAAACTATGTGCCTCACCGAAGGGAGATTCAAGAGAATTCTACATTCTTATATATGTTGCTTAACACAGTTGCTCGATAACAGAGTGTTTCGTGCGATGCCGGCAAGCAACACTGGATATAATTGGGCAAATATACAAGGAAATGGATGGGCGTATTGGACAAGAATTTTTGCCTTGTATGGTCGCCAAAAGACTCACCATGCAATTCAGAATCAAAGTTAGTCAACAAATATTCGCGACTGCAAAAAAAGCTTAAATCACCATGGTAATTTTGGATGTATTACATGTGTAGATAGACAACTGGAAGGTGCATCGTACACCTAAGAAAGCAAGAGACCTGGTTACAGGAACTAGTGAGGATGGGTATAGGGCATTACCTGCTTACCTGTATGGGATTAGGAGAGCAAATTCGGGGACATATTCACCACTTGTGGTCGACGCCGAAGACAGATTCAAATATGTATTCGTTGCATTTGGTGGGAGTCTGCATGGATTACCCTATATGAGGAAAGTCATTGTGGTTGATCGTAATTTTTAATAGGAAGATACAAGGGAACACTACTAATTGCATCGACACAAGATGGTAACTATCAAATATAAATTGGCTCCATTGGTTGGATCCTATGATAACTCTTGTACCGAATATTGATAATTAACTTTCTTACTCAGTTGTACCAGTCCCTACAAGTACATCAATCAATATTCGGTACCCCTTGGTCTAGTTACTGTTGATGGTGGGGTTCTACCCCTTATCAATAGTTTGACAATAATTGGAGTTCGGTCCCTGCCGAGCTTTCCCCTGATGACTTGTCAGGTGCCAAGTCCCGACAACAGGAATATTAATCCTCGGCCCAGATGACCGAGGGATACCTCGGTGAAGAATGGTCTAATTTAGTGTCCGAAGAGGGGGTATAAACAACATCATCCTAGGCCGAAGTCTAAAGCTCGGACAGCATAAGATCAAATCTTATCACAGATTCCCTAGTCTTGGAAAAATGGAAATATTTTATTTTTCCATTTTTCCGAGGTTAGCCCATGGGCTTACAAGACCGACTATTAAGGATATATAAATACATACCCCCCCCCCCTCACTAATAACATTCATTCAGAATCGGGGAGAAGAATTACTAGATTACCTAAGTTTAATACTTCTCTTTGATAAAGTTAACTCGGCATTCCGAATTAACACCCCTTGTAACAAATATTATCAATAAAGTTCATCTTTCCAAGGTTTCTCTTTTTGTCTTTTACTTAATTCATTCCCAAAAACGAACCCCTCTAATTATAAATAATTAGAAAGTGAATCCAGTATCAACAGTTACCCCCTGATCTCTCTTTGATTTATATACTTGTAATACTATTAGGACCATATATTTACTTTGGGGTTTCTATTTTTGTAGAATATGACGCTGTCCTAACTTGGGACTGAAGAAATTTATTAATTTATCGTGTTTATTAAATTATCGAATATTAATTTTTAGAGTTTCTATTGTATATCGGTCATACAGAGACCAGGAGTAACTAGTAAAACTGGTAATACTGAGAATAGTGGTATCACTGGTGAGCCGGTATTTTTGAGATCAGTGGAATTATTCGTGCTACCGGTATTACCGAGACAAGTTGAATCACTAGTATGACTGGTATCACTGAAGATTTTGATGGATTAGGATGAGTGCGAGAATAGCTTAAACCTATTAAATTACAAAAGAAAAGAAAAAAAATATTTTTAGTATCATTGCGCCGTTGTTATATACTTATATCCTTCTCTTCACATCTTTGTTTCTTGCTGCCTCCGTTTTACTTCATTTTCCGGCGACACTATCTTTGTTCTTGTGTCAACCCTATCCCTAATAAGTCCAGTCCAAACAATAACTGTCTCCAACACTTAGCCAAGATCTTTGTTGTGCTCCGCCGGTCGATACCGAGACGGAATTTCACCGGAGATGTTACAAATTGACGTGGAGGAGATGGATCAATCAAGAGGGTCTTACATGTGTACTATGACGTGGTGATCCTTTCGATTAATCCGTCTCCCCCAAGTTGAAATATCTCCAGCGATTATAATGACAGGAGGAGAACGAGAGAGCTCTTGGATAGGCCTTGGACATGAGGATTAGGGCAGACATTTAATGTAATCTAAGTAGTGATGTGATGCGCTTTTGTATGAAGGATTTCGCTTCCAGCAAATCCTCTTCCATCATCTCGATCTTCTTCTCTAACTCCGCCAGATGCGTAACTCTCGTTCCAACTCTCGAGAACTTCAGGTCACGAAGCTCTTCGTTAAGGCGACCTACTTCACCATCTAACCGGTTTATCACGTCGAAAAATGCCACATCTTTCCACTTAAATGCATGGTCATCTTCAAACTATGTTACAAGAAATTGAATATTGATTAAGTTGAAAAAAGTTAAGCCCATGATGAATTTCATGGACAGACCTGTCCCACCAGAAGATAATATAATCAACAAAAACAATTAAAATGTAATTTAATCCAGTTTTGTTTTACGTAAAGAAATCATTGGTATGACCAGTATTAATGAGGAGGAAGAAAAACTGCTAAGGTCTTTTTATGGAGTTATACTAGTTTTTTTTCTAGTAGTGCTCGTATCAGTGATACCTGATATATAAATACTTTCAGTTGTATCAATGATACCGATGATACCAATGATACCAGATATACCAACTAGATACCAGTGATACCAGATATACCAACTAGATACCAGTGATAGCAATGATAGCAATGATACCAATGATATTGTTGGAGTTACTTGTGTTTATTAGTGATACATATTAATTATAATTACTACCTGAAATTAAATTAAAATAATTAAAGCATGTTTTATTGGGGTATTCTCCCTTAGATGTTAATTAATAAATTAGAAAAAAATTAAGAGAAATTGATAAAATTTTAATTGTAATTAATATAGATTATTATTTTGAAAAATATATTTAAATTAAAAAATTAACTTTAAAAAATACATAACATATTAAAAATCAATTAAATCAATGACATTAATACTTCTAATTTTTACATTCTACAATGGCTTTGTTTTATAACATTTAACATTATAAATGACTATTAAACAAAACAAAAAAATTATAAATGAGGTTTATAGTGTTAACTCTGTAACCTTTTGGATGGAGGAATATAGAGTCACTAGTGTCACCAATGTTACCGAGTTCTTTCATTACTTATAAATTAAACTAAGTGTTACCCGTGTTACTCAAAGGGATGTAAGTTGTAAACTAAGTGTTACCACTGTTACTAGTGTTACCGACACTACACAAAAAACGTGACTTTTACTACTGCAGAAACAGTCAGAAATTAGTAGCAAAACACCATGTTGCTACCAATTAGCAACTGATTTATACAAGTGAAATGGTTAGTCGCTAAAAATAATCATTTGCAAAATTGCTACTATTAGCGACTAAATAATTACTCAGTGCAGGCGGTCACTAATCAGTCGCTAATCAGTAGCAAAATTTTACGACTGATTAGTGACTAAATAGTAACTGACTTTTACTACTAGTTATGTTGTTGCTAATCAGTATCAAAATGTTACGACTGATTAATCAATATCAAAATGTTACGACTGATTAGTGACTAAATAGTGACTGCATTTTGCTACAACTATATTAGTCGCGAATCAGTAGCAAAAAGTTACGATTGATTAGTGACTAAATAGTGACTGTATTTTTCTACTACTATATTAGTCGCAAATCAGCAAAAAGTTACAACTGATTAGTGACTAAATAGTGACTGTGTTTTGCATCGATGTTGTAGTTGTTACGGCTGTTTTCCGACTGATTTTGTTTTTTTTTTCTGCTACTGAATACCTACAACTTATTTTTTTTAGTCACTAATTGAGTTGTTTGTTTAGCCACTAATTGGGTTTTTTATTTTAATTTAAACTTGGTTTAAACTGAAATGAAGCAAAGCAATACTACAATTAGATCAATCCATACGCCAAAAACCAAAATCAATGCAACAAAAGTAACAGAACATATCATGAATTCAAACCCAAATGGAAAGACAACTCCAAATGAGAAAGAGTTTATTCAATGGATTTGTCTTTCCATTTGGAAAAGATAACATAAGTTTCAAGTTTTAAGAGTAAAGGAGTAAAAAGTGAAAGACTAATAATTGGATGATCAAGTGAACTAAACAACTGTAGAGGATGGGCAATCAGATGAATGTAGTTGGGAAAGGTGTTTTGATACTGGGTTCAACTTCTAATTAGAGGGGTTCGTTTTTGGGAAAGAACTAAGTAAAGACAAAAAAGAGAAACCTCGGAAAAGAGAACTTTATTAATGATTTAAGTTACAACGGGTGTTAACTCGGAATGCCGAGTTAACTTTATCAAAGAGAAGTATTCAACTTAGGTAATCTAGTAATTCTTTTCCCCGATTCTGAATAAATTAAATTAGTAAAGGGGGGTGCGTATTTATATATCCTTAGTAGTCGGTCATGTAAGCCCATGGGCTAACCTCGTAAAAATGGAAATATTTCATTTTTCCAAGATCAGGAAATATGTGATAAGATTTGATCTTATTATGTCCGAGTTTTAGACTTCGGCTTAGGAAGATGTCGTTTACACCCCCGCTTCGGACACTAAATCCGATCATTCTTCACCGAGGTATTCCTCGGTCATCTAGGCCGAGGGTTAATATCCTATTGACGAAAATTATAACCTGATAAGTCATCAGGGAAATATCAGTAGGGACCGAGCCTCAATTATCGCCAAACTATTGATAAGGGGTAGTAACCCCACCATCAACAATAAGTCCCCCCCCAGTTCATCTGAGGATGTATTCGGGAAGCGTTGGAGAATTTCAATTTTAAATAGCTTGTCGATAAATGAAGCTCGGTGTTGGTCGATCTTTGTCATCCATAGTCTTCAATCATCATTCTCCCGGGAAAAAGAGCAGACAACGAAAAGTCCCATTTGTTTTACGCGCAAACTTCTTGGTTTCCACGAAACCTTTCAACTCCACAATGACGTGTCGTTTTGAAAATAAATGAGAAGAAAAGCGCCTCATCTTTCCTCAAGCGTTGGCTAATCAAATCTTTTCATCGCTGTAAACGAAGCATCAATAACTATTTGTTCTTCCTATAAAACTCTCAGTTCACAATTAATTCTTCCCATAATCAGTTTTCCACTCTCCGAGGTAATCTTCGATCTCCCTTCTTTGAATCACTAACATTCATTCTTTAACAATGACTGAAAGAAACAATTCCAATGTCTCGGTTTCTGGACCTTCCAGACGTTGGAACTTCTCTTTTTCCTAGATCCGAGATTGAATCAATCAAAAGGAAATCTCAGAATCCCGATGAGATTGACATCCTAGTTCCGAGATCCAACCAGAGACCTTGGACTTTGCCGCGGGGCTACGTTTGTCATTATGAAAGCTTCTTCTCCGAAGCTAATCTCTGGTTTCCAATCCCGCAGTTAATGGTAAGCTACTGCACCCGTCAAGAAATGGCAATGTCTTAACTAACACCCAACTCAGTCAAAATCATCACCGGACTCCTAGTGCTCGCGGCTCAATGTAGTGTTCGACTAAATTCTTGGAAACTATAAGAATTAACGAACTTCTCGGGCTCTAGAAACCTAGAGGGAACCTTCAAAATTAATATCAAACCCAAAAGGAAGATCCTCACCGGACTTCGTTCAGGCGCAAAGTCATGGTTCTGAAACTACTTTTATGTTCGAATCAACCAAGCTTCAATTTATAAACCTGATGCCACAATCTTCCAAAATTGGAGGACCATAATTGATAGAAACTAGGTCTCTTCTTTCTTTCTCAATTCGAATTCTAACCCTATCTTGCTATTTTTCAGTTAATACAAGCTGCTTCCGAGCTCTCCCGCCAAACTTCTCTAAAGAATTCGAAAAACTTAAAAAAGAAGGAAAACTTCAGTGGGGCGACATTGTCCCTTCTCATTTCTATAGAACCCGCTCCTGGGACGGTATGCTCTCTCCGAACTTCTTAAATTATTTTCCAAACTAGTACTTACTTTACAAACGATCTTATAGGGGGAGAAGATTGGGAAGAGATCGACTCCATTTCTAATATGAAAAGATCAAAACCTGAAGGAGCTTCTGGTAGCAATCAAGATCTTATTCTGAGGAAAAGACAAAATTTCAAGGCCGCCAGAAAGCAAAATGCTGCTGCCACAAAGAAGAAGAGCGCCGAGAACATGAAGCTTATATTGCCTCTAAAGGAACATCACGCGTTCCAATTTGACTTTGACGGTGCAGACATTGTAACAACCCGATTTTTGAGAACAGCTGACTGAAGAAGTCAACGGAGGAGTATGAAACTTCGAGTCCAAGCTGATTTTGCTATAAATACAAGGCCTCCCCCTTCACTTTTCTTCACACCAAAAGAAGAAGAAGAGAAAGAAAGAAGAGAGAAGGGAGGAGAGAGAGAGGGGAGGTGCTCGGGGATAAAACCCGATGCCTCGGGACGGTTTGACCACCCGAACCACTGTTCGGGATTCCGGTTAACCGATCTGGTTTAGTGAGAGGGGGCTGTTTTTGTTCCATTTTGGGCACGAACGAGCGTTCGGTATACTCGAACCTCTACCGGAATTTCCAGAAAATTCCGTAGAATCCATTTTAGAGCTGCACTAGTACGTTTGTGACATCCACAACGTTTCTTGGTCGGTTTTGTGAGAGTTAGAGTGTAAACATGTGCTTTTTGACAGTTTTCTTTTCACACGAAATATGTCGGAACTCTGTCCGAATTTCGGGAGCAAAAGCCCGAAATCGGCCGGAACTCTGCCCGAGTTCCGAGTCCGAAACCTCCGAAACAACCAGAATTCTGAGGCGTGTTTGAAGGGTACAGCGGAAGCTGTGCCAAAATATCTGGAAGGTCCAAAATTCAGTAAATCCGAGATTCTGCCGAAATTTCTGAAGAGCCAATCAAGATGCAGAAGACATGCTGCAGCTAAAGGAGCCTCACGCCGGTCTGGTTCGGTTCGGTTAGCTACCATGGTTAACCGGTCCGGGTCGGTTCGGTTTGAGTTGACCGGTTTGGGTAGCTGGTTCGGTTTAGGATTAAACCGGTCTACCTTGGTTTGGTTTGGTTTAGTCTAAACCGGTTGGTTAACATTGGATTAACCGGTTTAGTTAAACCAACTAGTTAACCCGGTTTACATCGGTTAAGCCAAATCAATTGGTTTAGGAGGATTTGGGTTGGTCCAGACCCAATTGAAACTGGTATGCTGAAGAATAAGGAGAGTTAAGCAGTTAAAAGAGCGAAGGAGCAGTAAAAAGAAGAAACGAAGATAACTTGGACAGCAAGTCATCAACCTTAGAGCTTCTCGGAGTCAGTAAGGGTTCAGGCAAGAGGTTCCATTGTCAGCATTCAGTCACATCAGCTGCAACCAAGGCCAATGTGAGTGGGTGCTGTTTGTTTGTTTGGTGCATTAGATAGGTGCATCTAGATCCCCACAAACCTTAGGATCTTTTTAGATACATCCCTGTAATTGGTACATTACTAGTACGAGCTAGTAATGTAATTAAATGAGCATGATTAGTGGAACCCTAAAAATTGGTTAGGTGACTTTAGGAATGCATGGCATGTAGGTAGGGATGTATGATGAATGTTGATTGTTGAGGAGTCAGGGTACAGTAACATACCCTGATATTTTAACCTCACCTTGTTTGTTATATTATTGTATCACTGGGTTTGTCCAGTGAGCTGTTAGTTCCTACCTCAGGAACTAGCAGTATTCTGTGGTTGCAGGTGTGATATACGATCACTTGGCATAGTGCCAGTGAGCTGTTGATTCCCATGTAGGGAATGTCTGTAGTATATGTTAAGGGTTAACCAAGTTCATAGCAAAGGTGATGTTGTAGAGTCAGGCCATTACACTTGTCTATTGATAGGCAAGTGGAAGGTTGAGGTTGACTATCAGACGGAAGCTATGAACTGTGCTGGTTAAGACCCGTGCATGAGTTATCATGGCCATCGATTCTATGGTCAGATAGATATCGATTATGAGGCAAACGGAGTAGAGGCCAACGAATCTATATTCAGATAGATTCGGAGTTAGGTTAGGGAGTCTGTTTCTTGCAAGAAATGATCCCAACGGAGATGAGTATTGTGATGTTGTGTCAGCGCTGCCAGAATTAGAGTTCAGGGGTTCTGGGTGGAGTGATGAACTAATATGTCTCCACAGGAACACGATAGGCTCCATGGAACTACGGGGTCTCATGGAAGAACCGTAGGTTCCCTTCGGCTTGACCAGCTGAGTATGATCTATCATTATGTGTGAGTTGATAGGCTCAGGAAGTCCGAACCGAGTTCCATTTATGATCTAACGACACGGTGTACTCTTTCGGCACATCGCGTCCAATAAGGGATGGATGTTGGTGGAGCTACGCAGGTACTGACCCTACGCTGCGTAGCAATGGTGTGGCTAACAGAATGTGTAAGATTCTGTTCAGCCATGAGTCTGGTAAGGCATGTCGTGCCTTGCTAGATTATGTATCTAGCGGGGTTGTTTTGTGTTAAGCGGGGATCTGGAGTAGCAATGGCTATCTCTGGATCAAGCTTAGTAGTGTATGTAGAGTCATAGTTTAGTACTCTGCTAGGTTAGGATAAGGAGAGTGGAGCTGTGATACGACGCCAAGATATTTAGTTTGTACGACTGTGCTGCACCAGAGAGACCTGGGATCATGACCCTTGGCTGGTGGCACGAAATCCAAAGCATAATCATAGTTCCACCGCTAGTGATTATGTGCAGGGTCACCGCGTATCGAATGACGGAGGACGGTGTCGGATGTTCTAATTGTACGCCTTTGTGGCTGCAATTATGTGTTCCGTGAGGTGGGCTGTCGTTAGTATCGCATGCTTAGGGCCCATAGTGAAAGAAAGATACGGAGTATTGATAGAGATAGCGCTATAGGAGTTCACGAACTGCTGGAAGTACGCCCCGTAGTATGGACGGCAGTTCCTTACTCAGTAGTGTCATGGGGAGGTTTGATAGTTCATTTCCTGGGGAAAATGGATTATCTAACCTAGGTTTAATAAGAATGGTGTTCGAGCTCCTAGTAGGTTGCTTCATGGGGAAGTAATCTACGGGAGAGTTTCGCTGTCTCTTATCATGATACTTCATGGGAAGTATTATGATGTAGTGAAGCTTATTGTTTGTTTTTTCTTTGCTTCGGCTATTGATTGTTTATTTTCGGTCTTAAAGTGAGCCCTAGGTAGATCCCGCTCACTGGGTAACATTTATCCAGTTACTCACCCCTCACCTTTTTCCACCCCTTTAGGTTCAAGGAGAACATAGGAGTCTAGGAGGCTTTTCTACCCGAATACCTTGAGTGTTTGATTGCTTGCATTTGTTCATGAAAAATGGTTTGCACGAATACTTAAACGTTTTAGACTCGAGCTTTAAAACGTTTCTTTGAGATCAACTAATCGATGTTTTGTTTTTCTTGTTTCACGTACGCTGCGTACACTTATATTCGATTGGCGGATCTCCACTGGTACAAGATTCTGTCGAACCAGCACAATCTTGGTCTCTGCAAAGAAACATGAGAGGATGGTAGTCTGGGGAAGCCTCAGGAGGGTGATAGCCTTTGTGATTATTGCTCTAGCTGACACGGAACCAGATATCGTCATATGATGTAGAGACTCCGAGCAGGTCCTTGACCGAGAGGTTCGACCGCTAAGTGTTCTTTTTTTATTGGCGAGGCGGTCGGGCAGGTCGGTCAGCGGGGAGGACGGTTCGGGGGCGTTACAGACATGCTTTTTAAGGATAAGAAGAAAAGCGCCGAGCTCCTGCGGAAGGCAAGCGGTTATGATAGTTGTCTGCCTGAGGTCTGCAGCGAATCGGATACTCTGGAAGCCCTGTCCTGCTCACTTTTTAAGGTAAGCGACTGACCCAAGTTTTTCCTTTCTTAGAGATCTTCTACGAACCTTTATTTAAATCAAAGAAAATTTACTTCTCCATACTTCACTCGGTGGGCTTTGTCGGCTAATTGATGTATCATGGATTTTACCGATTTTATGCCATGATATGACTTGTTTTATAGAGTCTTTCTAGTGTGTTTTAGGTATTTATACAGGTTTTACAAGAAAAAGGTGTTTTGGAGCAAAAGGAAACAAAAGGAAGCAAAAAGGAAAGAATTGGAGCAATTGTCAGAAAATGAAAGTGTAGAGCCAGGATTGAAGTCTGGAAGTCAACGGACAATTGACCGACCTATAGGAAGGGTATAATAGGCAAATTACATATCAAATCGAAGCCCCGAGAGTTGACTTTCATTTCCATTTGGAATTGGACCAAACGGAGTTTTGGAGCGCGAGATATTGTTATTTTACTGGAGAAGGTCCATTCTGACGAATTCTACAAGACTAGCCCGTTTAGCTCTAATCAAGCCCGACTCAAGTTTTAAGGAGGTTATGACCTAATGAAGACCTAAACATCTATAAAAGGAGTCTTAAGAGGCAGAGAGCAGCCATCAAGAGAAGGAGAATCATGAAATTCACAGCCACCAAATATTACTTTGCTTTCTAGATTTCTAGGGTTTTGCTACACTAGCTTTGCTTTAGAGCTTGAAGGGGAGAAGAGATCTGTTCTTCATACCAATATACTGAGTTTGTATCTCTGAACCTCTTTACTTTTATGATTTTTACTTTGTGCATGAGTTTTCCTATGTGCTAGTAGATAACTTGTTAGATCTAGGGTTTTCAATGGTTTTATAGATCTCTAATACATTCAACAGGATATAATCAATATTCTCTACTTTAATTGTATTAACTACTTTATTCTGATATGGCCATTTAGAATATTGCTCATAGGAAGAGTTACACCAATACACCATTGGGTAATGATTCCAGAACATGGTTTTTAGTAGGTAACCTCGTCCTTGTACAAACGAGAGTTTGGCTTGGAAGGTTATGAACAATCAAATCTGTTTCATTGCATGTGTTTTCATATAAGGTTTGGAAAGCATCCTTTCTGATCTAATGATTAACTCATAGGTATAATATCTCGAGAGATCGGTTATTATATATATCGTCTTCTGTGTTCGTGAATCTATTGATTATTGATTGATTGTTGATCTATATTTCCGGCGATTTCCTTTGGATCTAGCGCCCTTAAACCAATGATGGCACATTCGATTTGCTTTAGTCTAATGATATCACTAATGTTACTAATCATGCTTTGCTTTGACAAGTTCCAAAGTACCAGATCTGCAGTAATCACCTGGTTCCCTGTGGGATCGATAACCTTTCATGCTACAAATGTACACTGTGCACTTGCAGTTTTAGGTGAAAACAATTCACGCATCACTAATCACCGAACTGGCTGAGGCTAAACGTCAAATAATTGATATCTCGGAAGAACGAAATGTCAATAAAAGCCATTTTGGACTCCAAGTACACCGAGAAATACCAAAGGGGACAACTTGATGGACAATGCGCAGTCCTCGACGTCTGCCAGAAGAAGTTGGATATCATCCGCGGATCTCTTGGCAAATATTCCGAGGATTTCAGCAAAGCTAACGAATATGGATAGGCTGCGGCTGTCGCTCTAAATCTTCATTTTCTTATTGACAAGGGACTCCCTATCTCGGAGGAGGATGTTGTTGAAGCCGAGAAAGAACGTGACCGACTGGCCGAGCTTGCAAATGCTATTTCGATTTCGGAGTTTCAAGATGAAGATTTTAATATTTAGATTAGCAATCTTTTTATTAAGACTTTTAACTTGATTACAATCATTTGTATTTGAACGTCTCGAATGTTAATGAAATTTTTTCTTCTTTTTCTCGTATAACTGGATTTTCTTTACTCGTAACCTCAAAGAGAAACCTAATTACTGAATGTTATAATGATACAGGGTTCAACTTCTAATTAGTTATAACTATAGGGGTTCGTTTTTGGGAAAGAACTAAGTAAAGACAAAAAGAGAAACCTCGGAAAAGAGAACTTTATTAATGATTTAGGTTACAACGGGTGTTAACTCGGAATACCGAGTTAACTTTATCAAAGAGAAGTATTAAACTTAGGTAATCTAGTAATTATTCTCTCCGATTTTGAATGAATTAAATTAGTGAAGGGGGGTGTGTATTTATATATCTTTAGTAGTCGGTCATGTAAGCCCATGGGCTAACCTCGGAAAAATGAAAATATTCCATTTTTCTAAGATCAGGGAATCTGTGATAAGATTTGATCTTATTCTGTCCGAACTTTAGACTTCGGCATAGGACGATGTCGTTTACACCACCGCTTCGGACACTAAATCTGATCATTCTTCACCGAGGTATCCCTCGGTCATCTGGGCCGAGGGTTATTATCCTATTGACGGGACTTATAACCTGATAAGTCATCAGGGAAAGGTCGGTAGGGACCGAATCTCAATTATCGCCAAACTATTGATAAGGGGTAGTAACCCCACCATCAACAAAAGGAATGAAAGGAATTTATCATCGGTCTTCAAGAACTTGTTCACAATCGCAAGGTCAGCAAACTGGGCCTGTTGAGGTACTACAACTCGAGCATTTTCAGCTTCTTCCTGTGCAATAAAAGCAGCTTGTTCTTTCAATTTCTGTTGAGCCTCTTGAAGCTGTTGTTGCATCTGCAGGAAAGCAGAGCTCCTTGTTTCTGGTGTTTTTACCTTTCCCTTGATCAAAGTCTTGAGGCTTCAAATACCAAACAGTTCTCCTCTGTCGTTTGTGAATGTAGGCTACAAAAAGAAAGAAAGAAATTAGTCTCAAACACTATCATCATCATTCACAATCTAAAACACTATCATCATCATTCAAAATCCAAAACACTATCATCAATCACATAACAACATAAACAGAACACTTCACCTGAATAAAGAGTTCGGTATCCTCTTCAACGGTTAGCTATGGATGACGACCATCCGAAAGCTCTATGGTTTCAGACTCAAGATTAGACAACTATTCTTGCTTTTTCTTCATATAGGCCTCGACAACTTGATGCGCTTTTCGATCGGGAAAGGTTCCATCTTTCTTGGTACTAGCCGCAAGGAAGACCTCACCGTAACTCACTGGTCTGCCCAATTCAATAACCTGAAATGGAAAAATGAAAAGGTGAAGCAGTAAATGAGGAAAAAAAGTAAGAGGAATTGTAAATACAAACCAATGGTAATCGTTAAATCAAAGCCTGAATGCCATACTCAATCAACAATTTAAACCAATTCAGTCAACCTTCAAAGCACTTATAACAGATGAAAGCAAAAATAAAGTTTCAAGTAACTTACCATTTCTTGTTCTATTTGTCGGTAAGACTTCTGTCTAGAAAAGTGTTTGTGACCAAGACCTTTTCGTTGAGACATCCGAGCTGTTGAGGTCGTTGCACTCTTTGCTACTTGATCATCAGTGCTCCAATGTGCTTTCATTTGAATCTAGAGGTCATCAGTGATCCATTTTGGTTGATTGTCCTCTGTCCTTGCAGTGCTCACCATGTCTTTCAATCGTTGTTGAAGTATGGACTCAAAATGCTCTTGAACCAGACCTGTTATTGAAGGATCCCATATGTTTTTTCTCTACAAAACAACAGAGAAATATTGATGTTAGTCATTATAAAGCACATACAAGTATTATCTAAAAAGGTGGGGTTATAGCAGAGAGAAGGTGACCGCAAACTCAATGAACCATCGTTCGAATCTCTCCCTAGGCACACAAGAGAAACTGTGGTAGGGGGCATTAAACTTGTTGCTGAAACACTTTGTAACCTCTCGGGTGAGTTTGGATTTGTCAAAACCAAACATGTAATGAAAATAACATACGACATAAGCTATCATCTCAAAATGTTGCGTGAATAAAACCATGTAAACAAGCATAATCACATCCAAATCTAGCCAAATCACATCTCTCAAGTAAAATCACATACAAACCTAGCCAAACCACATCTCAAGGCAATAACCAAACACACAGACAACGGAAAGAAGATATTACCAAGTTAAATCAAGCTCCTTGAGATTCGATCAAGGATAGTGATTTTGTTCGGCCGTGGAGCAAATAGCAGCGAGTTAAGAGTCTCCATATGGTCTTCGGAGAGATTCGGTTCAATTGTAGCCTCGACATCACAAAAATCTTCACCTTCTTCTTGAACTGTAGTGTGTGAATTTTGGGCTTGAGAACTGTGAGGAGGTTTAGCCGATTGAGATGGTTGAACTTGAGGCACTGCATATCGATGTTGTTGAGTCGATTGAACCGTTGGAGCTGCCCGATTTGCAGACGATGCAAGTGCTCGAGTCTCAGCCGCTGGAGATGGTCTAGTAGGTGGAGTCGTTAGAGCGGCTGGATTTCCAGCCGATGAAAGTGGTTGAGGTTGAGCAAAAGGAGATGCTCCAGATGGTGGAGCAGTTGAGCTCGGAAACAACTGCCTCGGTGGAGGGTAATCTTTGACATAAGGCTGACGATAATTGTTGGGGAGAACCGGCGGGATAGTTTCTGATATCGTTTTTGGAGTGAAGACATAACGAGTGGATAGAGTGAGCGGCGTTCTCAGTCTTGACGTCGTTGGTGTGACTACATTCCACTTCCTCTTTCCGCCCATCGCAACATGAGACGAAGAATTAGGGATTTCGAGAGTTTAAACGATACATCTAGGATTTCGATGAAGAACGAATGAAACGGAGATTGACTAAGACGAAGGATGTTTGAAGAACAATGGAAAAAATTTGGGCCAAATATTTTAGGAGTTATTTTCCTGGGTTTTCACATAGACGAAAATGTTTTTTATTTTTGCCCAATTCAGCAGGTATTTAGTAGCAGTTAGTCTGTAATATTTTTTAGTTAACTCTACACTTGTAAAATACCACATAAAGGGAAGTTTTCCAGACAAAACTTTCAACCTCCCCACTTTGAATCTTCGGATAAGCTGCTGCTTCAATCCACTTCGTGAAATAATTAGTCAAGACTAGGAGAAAACATTTCCCGCTAGTCATCTTTGGAAAAGGTCCTACAATATCCATAGCCCATCGCATAATTGGATAAGGAGGTACTGCGGCCATGAGTAACTCTGTTGGTGCATGAATCTCCGGAGCATGACTTTGACATTTTTCACAACGTGCCGTAAATTTGTCACAATCTGCCATCATGGTTGACCAATAATACCCTAGTGTCCGAAGTTTAACAGCTAGAAGTCTTCCTCCCGAATGATTTCCTCCTTCACCAGAATGGGTGGAGGTCATTACTTCATTTGCTTCTTCTTTACCAATGCAATGGAGCATCAATCCTACGGCGGATCTTTTAAAAAGAACATCGTCCATTATTAAATATTGGGCAGCCATAGCTTTAAGCCAACGTGTTGCCCATTTGTCCGATGAGACCTCACCGTTTTTAATATAACGAACAATTGGTGTTCTCCACTCTTCTTTATCTTCTCCGAGGATTTCTGGTGGAACCTCTTCTTCTTTTGCGTCTTTGATTGCCAAAGCGTGCTGTTTGTTATTTCGGATACTTGAATAGTCGATCTTCTTGACTGGAATTAGTCTGTTTAAATGGGGATCTGACACTGTTGCAAGAGCGGCCAAAGAGTCTGCCATCGTTTTCTCTCTCCATGGAACCCGTTTTAAATCGAATTCTTTAAAATGTGGAGCTCTATGCTTTATATATCCTTGAATATCACAGTCAAATTAGGTTGAGCTATCACCTTTTCTTCTTCTCCAGGATCGAACACTTCATCCTCCTTGATCTCGATTGCGGAAACTTCATAATGAATCGTCTTATGGCCAATTCTGCAACTTAGCGCAAAGCTTCTCGAATCTTCCAACTTCTCTGGTATTCTGCTTCTAATAACCGCAGTACACTTCATGAAAATACTCCAATGCACCATGGAAACTAACCTCATCAGCAAATACTTGGTCAATAACAATTTTCAAACATGGTAAATCCTGAAATTCGGTAATCAATATTGTTCGACTTATTTTCATTCTATTAATTGTAATCAAAAGTCACTAATGAATCCACGAACCACCACTCTATTAAGTACCCTTTGCTTACACATATATATATAACAACGTTCATGTAATACCTTTCAATTATATATATCACTTACAAGGATATAATTATAATATAATTAAGGTAAGGAGGAGGGTTATCAATACACCTGAATTCTAATGCCATTAATCGAAACCGATCCATCACGGTATCGTCTTTTATATTAGAATCCCTAATATTAATGTGAACTTGTTCTTTATATTAAACCGAGAGACACATAAGTCAAATATAAGAATATAAATATTCTTACAGTAGTCGGGCGGTTAACACCTAGACACAAAAATCGGGGACTAAGCGAGGATTATTTGAGACCTAGTTTTAGGGCATTTATCTTGTAGTTTATATATATATCAATTATGAATTGTATTCCACTTTGTCACATTTCTATATATTGAAAACGTTATTCCACTATTTTATACCATTCGTAACATTTATCAACTTTCTACATTTTTACGTTTCCGAAAAGTGATTCTGTTATATACAACTTGTGTGTGAACATATAACTAGAAAAAAACAAAACATGAGACCTTGCCATATCAGAGAATCCTATCGAAAGCTTAAGCTCCAAGGCAAAGTCCCTCAAAGATCTGTTCCACGCCTTTTCCCGCTAGTGTTATGTTGTTTCAACTCAAACTTATGATCTCTAATTGAACGTTAATTGTTATCTATAACTAAAACTTGTGCACCACAACTAAAACTTTGGCACCATAACTAAAACTTGTCAAATTTAGTTAGAACTTGTGCAACATAGCCAAATTTTTGGCTCTAGAACTTAAACTTGTAAAACTTAGCTAGAACTTATCAAAATCAGCTCGAACTTGTGCACCATAGCAACAACTTTGAGACTAGAACTTAAACTTGTCAAACTTAGCTAGAACTTGTGAATCATGGCTAGAACTTTGGCACCATTGCTAGAAGTCGTGCAATATAGCTAAAATTTTCGCACTTAAGTTAAAAACGTGTAAAACTTAGGTAGAAGTTGTGCACCATAGCTAAAACTTTGACTCCAGAGCTAAAACTTGTTAAAATTAGCTAAAACTCTACCACCACAGCTAAAACTTTGGCACCAAAGCAAAAACTAGTTAAACTTAGCAAGAACTTGTGCACTAGACACCAATAGGTGTGTCGGTCGACACACTCACAGAAACATCAAAATAATGTATATCCAATATACATTAATCATATCATTACACTAATGATCAATCCCAACATTGTTTATCCAGTTTTCTTAGGTGTGTGACCCTATAGGATCATGTAATACTAACAGTGAGTTCTAAACTCATAGATTACAAGTGGCTTCTAGCAAAGCATTGTAATCAGTTAGTATCACATAATTGTCTTATCTCGACTTAACTGATTAATGTTCTGACTTTGCTGAATATCTGATAAAAATATGGGTCTAACTCTGAATATGTCTATCAAGCTCTCTGGTTTTTCATTCAGTCATTCTTTGTCAATGTTGTTAAATCATTCAACCACAGTTAAAGCATAATGAGGTCATAAATCAATAGTTTTACAAAACAAATAGCCTCAAATAAGTCATCAATCTCAATCCAACAAAATCCAGAAAAAATCCAAAAAGAAAGATCAAAAGGAACAATCATTAGTAACACTCCCTATTTTTGAAGCAAGGATTTCATGTCTCGAAGTTCACGGTGCAATTCCGCTATTGGGTTATCCGTATTTGAGATCGGATCTCCACCTGTTGACCTTATATCGCAAATCCTCTCTTGGCTTCTCTGTATCAACCCTTGGTTTTATTCTACTTCTTCTGAGTTGTAGATCGTATCTAATTATTCCCTTTTTGGTGGTGATAGGCAATTATTCGAGAATCTGTTCGTCTGTTCGTGGTCTTGGATACCTTTTTCGTTGTTTTCCAAAGCACTCCCAATGTTTATTACATCACTTGAAAGCTTTCTTTGTTCTGGGTTTATGTGCTAAGTTGATATCCCGAACTCCGAGGTGGCAACTCTGATGGGTTGTTGGTCCCAGCGAGTCATTCTTGGTTTTCTTTGAGTTTTAACTATCATTGGCTTAGTCTTTCCACGGTTTCTTTTTGCTGAAACTGATACCCCCCTTCCTGGCGCGCCAAATGTTGAGATTGGGTTCAACTTCTAATTTTTTTTAATTAGAGGGGTTCGTTTTTGGAGTAAGTTTAAGCAAAAGACAAAACGGAATCCTCAGAAAAAAATAGCTTTATTGATTATTGCGCTTACAAGAATAGTTTAAAATGATAATCTGATTTAATGTAATTTGGTTTGTGTTCTTTTGGTCAAAACTATGCTATGTGAAGTATAAAAAGTTTTCTGATGTGAATATGATGTATTTAGAAGGTTTTTTTTTCACTTGTCAGAAAATTAGTAAGTTAAAAATTAACCAAAAAAATGTGACCATATATATTGGTTGACAGTCACAAGAATTTATACAAATATGTTAATATTCGGTTTAATTTGTTCATTAAAAACAAAAATAATCAACAAAAAAAAGATATGGAATAGACATTTTTACAATTGTTGCTTATTGGTTAAAAGTCCAAATCTGGTTTATAAATCACGACGAACCCCGGTTAGTTCCAAACCGGTTCAATCTAACCAAACAAATAATCTGATAAATTCTCAATACCTCCTGATGAATCTTTTGTGCTACATGAGCTTGTTGTGTCTGATGTTCCCCGGGAAGATACGGAGGAAGGAGAAGCCCCGCCATCACCACCTCCAACTCAGAGGAAAATGATTAACATGATAATGGGAGGACTCGCAAACTGCGAAGACTCTGTTCGGTCAATTCAGCGAAACATCTTTAGATTATCCGCAGATCAGATTCCACGAAGTACGACTTTGCAAAAGGAATTGACATTTACTATAGAGGACTTGAAAGGGATCGATGCTCTTCATAACGATCCACTTGTAATCGAACTTCAGATTGGTGATTGCGATGCTCAAAGGATCCTCGTCGATACTGGAAGCTCGGTAGATGTCATATCTCTAGACACACTTCAGAAGATGGAGATCAATGATCAAAAGATTAAGGCTCGGGTTAAACATTTAACTTCTTTGGGAGGAGATACAGTTTCAATTTTCGGAACCATCAAACTCCCAGTATCGGCCGGAGGAGAAACGAAAATCGTAAAGTTCGAAGTAGTAGAAAGAACGACCATTTACAATGCAATCGTCGGTACTTCGTGGTTATACTCTATGGAAGCCGTTCCTTCTACTTACCACCAGTTCTTAAAATTCCCTACTCCAAAAAGATATTTTACAATCCGTGGTGACCAAAAGATGGCTCGGAGATATTTTGTAGCAGAAAATAAACTCTGGTGAAGGTGACATTCTACATATAAGTAAGTATTACACACTCTTGTCTTTATATGATGAGATACTCTTTCAAATATCTAACCATTGGAAGTGTTCTTAGTACAAAGATCAAAAGAGATGTAAAGATGAGAACTTCCAAAGCCAATGACTTTTGCTTGTTATAACATCTTTTTATTTTATTTTTTTGGGCAAACAACTTATTGTAACAGCCGAAGAAGAAGCCTGTTGATTGTTTTCAATCTTGATAATTATGTGAAGGATGAGGGTGAATGGTTTGTTAGAGTTAAATTATAAGTATTGGGGTATGAGCAAGGACAATTGCACAGCTATGGGTCAAAATGGAAATTAGGAAATTATAAGTCTTGTTCAGTGACCCTTCGTTGGCTTCCAAATTAACGCTACGACTACGAAAGCGCTCTAGCCAGAAAATTTCAGTGTGTTCTCTTCCCGAATGCTTTCGATTCGCAAAAACTTATTAACTTTAGCAAAAGAGCCAAGAGATTCGTTTTTTTTGTTCTGTAATCTCCAAGCTCGATTTGTATCTACAGATTGCTATGATCCTCCATTTTCGCCTCTCTCCAAACCCACTAAACCTCCGAGAGAGAAAACGAAAACGAAAAAGAAGAAGAAAACCCAGCAGGATCAGTCGCCGGAGCCGGTAAGTAAACCGACGGTGCCGGTGACTTCAGACCTCCCGTTCGATTTTAGGTATTTGTATTCGGAAACTAACCCAGCAATTGAACCAATTGGATTCCGTGAACCGGAACGGTTTTCTCCATTCGGGCCCGGTCGATTGAACCGAAATTGGACAGGGACTTCCGCGCCGGCTCCAATGCAGAGTGACCAGAGCCAATGGGAGGCTCCTAGATACATTGCTAAGGTTTTTTCTGATGAGTGGAAAACAATTGATGGAGTTATACCGGAGATGCTTCGATCTGTCCTCTTTGGAAAGTTTGGTATGAGTATGAGTTATACTACATCTTATCGGCTTTGATATTTGCACAACAGATGGTAAGAGGAACTTCGGAAGAAGGATATGAGTAGTTGCCTTCATACCTATATCGTGTCGCGTTATCTAATCCTGGTACTGTCACTGATCTTGTGCTTGATTCTGAAAATAGGTTCAAATATATGTTTCTGTGTCTTGGAGCCTCGAAGCAGGGTTTTCAGTATCTTAGGCGAGTTATGGTTGTTGATGGTTGTCATCTACCTGGGAAATATGGAAGTGTTTTGCTAGTTGCTTGTGGTCAAGATGGGAATTTTCAGATATTCCCCTTAGCCTTTGCCATTGTTGACTTTGAGAATGATGAATCATGGGCATGGTTTTTCACCAAGTTAAATTCTTGTGTATCCTCAGAATTTTCTTTGACAATAGTTTCGGATAGGCACGGCTTAATAAAGAAAGCCATTGAAACTGTGATGCCATCTTCGAAGAGAGTGCCTACATAGCCCGAGGGTATCAAGCCATTTGTAATTCGGATTAGAATAGGTACGAGGTACAATCCCTGAGATTTGAATTTTTTTTTTTTTCAATATAAACCAAAGCAAGGAGTTTTATTTGGGGATATTTTTGAGGCATACGCCTCGACATTGGCGATTGGGGTCGCCGAATACCATGTGATTGAGGCAGTAGGGGATGGTCCTTTGTCATTTCATCTTTGCCGAGTATGTCGCAACCATTTGTCTATAGGATCGGCATTGCCCGCCCATCCTGCCAGTTTTGTGGTTGTATTTGCAGTAAGGGTAGGATCCCTGACCGCGGCCGAGATTTGATGTCAGTGGCTGTTTCAGCGTTAGGTCGGAGAATACCTTTGTTAATGCCTCCATTGGGTCGGATAGAGAGACCATGCTCGAGTTTGACGATTGATTTGTGAAAAGGCCGAGGTCGTTTATAATCTGGCAGCGCCGACCCCTCTATCTTAGTTTTTTCTCGTTGATGAAGCATAATTTGGCTTGTGCTTGACATCCTCGGATGGTGTCGGTGCCTCATATGGTCAGGTACTTGAAGCATTGATGATACGCCAAGGCCACAACTTTCATCATGTAAAACCACGTTGTCCCGAAAATCGCATTCCAAATGGTGGTTTTATCGATGATTTGGAATTGAATCAGCTTTGAGCTGTACCGGTCGCCGACAGGGAGCGAGATCATTTTGATGGTCGTTGTTGACTCCCCATTGAATCCGGTTAGGGGGCGGAACTTTGGTTTGATTAGGTACCCTCAAAATTCCATCTTATCGAGGGTATCTTTGAAGATGAGGTTAACAGAACTTCCAGTGTCGATGACGATGTGGACGACTACGTAATCTGCTACCATAATAGCGACCACCATGGGTTCGTTATGTGGGAGATCCACTCCGTCGAGATCAGCGTCGCTGAATGTGATATTGTCGTTTTTGTTGTTTGCCGGAGTCGAGGTGGCTTTAAACCTTTTCTCTCGGTTGTTTTGATTGATCAGACCGAGTTGTTGCAATCCCTTAGTGTGCCCATGATCATGTTTATTCGCGCCTGACGAGGAAGTGGGACTGTTTTTCTTTAATAGGCGCTTCGAGTTGAGGCTCGGAAAAGGAAAATTCATACAGACATGACATTAGGGAATTGTAAGTTATCTATAGTGGAAATTGTCTTTTTTGACAAATATTATTTTATTAAATTATATTTTGGATATTAATATTTTATTGTTAAGAAATCCACTAAAACTACTTTATTTGAGTGTCTCTAGCCGTTAAAAATGACCCAGAAAGTTGGTTTTTTCTACCCAAACCCGTGTTTTCTCATAGAAAAATTTACACAGTTATATCTAGAGTGGATTGGAGATCATGCTTAAAAATCCTCATCGTAGATGAATAAGGAAAATCGCAACACAATACAATGAATATTTTCTATACAGAGGTCTTCGCAGACCTTGAACCCAAATAAAATATTTAGATCATTAGTTGTAGATATCGTGGAACTGTCAACCAAGTTCTCAAAGGTTCAAATGCATAATGGTACCGCAGGAAATTTTCCTAACCGCATAGATCCCGAGCTTCTAGTGACGAATAATTGGCGTCCTAAGGAATTTCCCTCTGCCTCATCACTAGGTTTTAGTTAAAAACGGATTATTTTCATTAAAATAAAGGAGAGTGGAATGTTATAGATATCCTGATATTCTCATTATGACTTTGAACGAGGACTGACCCATATAGTTATGAAAGTGCAATAGCTCAGACTTACATGGATTTCATGACTCAAGGATATGGGTATTTTTTGATTGATTGAATTGTGTCAAGGTTTTCCAATAGTCATAGACTCTAACTGTGTTCCGGCATCAATGTTCTCAAGTGTGAAACAAAATGTGATTAGTGTCCCAGATTAATCATTGTTCCCTCAACGGCTTAACTCGATAAAAACAACTAAGAACAAGGCGAAAAACCATGAGATAAACAACAAGAATTTCATTAGCATGGATAAACTCCCCCAGACTTAAATTACACCGTCTCTGTGTAACGAAAGAGAAGATATCCGAAATGAAATTGTAAAAGGATCGAACGCGGTACCGTGAAATTGAAGTCGGCCGACCCTAATGAGAGGTCGGTCGACTCAGGTAGCGTATAGTCTAGTTTTGCTGAATCTCCTCACCTGAAAAACAAATCAAAAACACCAAAAAATAAAAATAAAACATACCTAGTGGGTTGCCTCCCACTCAACGCTTGTTTATAGTCAGTAGCTTGACTAAAGTTGACGACTATGGCCGAAGTGGAGTGGAAGCAGTGTTTCTAGCATTCACTTTGATGATAGGTAGGGGTTGGTCGTGCTCATGAGATGGTTGCAAGGGCAACTGGAAATACTTTCGTACTGCGACCTCCAGACATGTAAAGAATGGTCGACAAATTAAAGAATAAGTAAAATACGAGCAGAAAATAACATTAGCTTCGTCATAGGGTAATAAATATATGAAGGTGATAATTTATAAATATTTTTAAATAAAATTAAAAGAGCAAAACAACGATTAAGTTACAACATTAAACTTATATCAAGAAATCAAACAACACAAAGAGTTTCTTAGTTCATCAAACAACACAAAGCCAAAATAGTTTCTTAGTACTTTAAATCAACCAAAAAACTATAAGATTGACGATAAATAACATAATAATACATAAAAGAACACCATCTAATCAAACAAAATTAGTATGGTGCTTCACCTTATGTATCGTCATCATCAGAATCTGATAAGTTACACATGAATTCGTCATCTAGTTCCGCATCTCCAACATCGAAATCGAGATGTATTGGGTTTACTCCTGGTAGCAAATTCTCGACTACGAGATCTTCAGTTATAGTCAACATTACATGATCATCACTTTATTGTTGTAGATATTCTCATGAAATGTTTTCCTTCGGGTTGACTTGAACAACATTGTGCCACAAATTCTTTGGTTTCTTCTTGTATGTGTAGGGGATAAAACAAACTTGATCCGCTTGAGAGGCTGTGCAATAACAATGTTTAAAATCAAAATATGTATATATAATGTATCGAGAAAGTGATAAATTAACGTGTCGGGGAGATACACGAGTGTATGTACCTAGAGTAAATGGTTCGTCTTTATTGTATTTTTTCGATGGAAGAATGTCTAGGATGCCACCATTGCTGATCCGAGTGCCTCTACCGATCACATGGTCGTACCACCTACACTTAAAAAGTGTGATTCTCAAATTAACAACCCCCAGTATGACTTCTATGATATCAGTTAAAATACCGTGAAAATCAGTTCGATCAGCTGCATTGCTATAATTCTCTCTGGTAACACATACACCATAGTTACATGTCTTTCTTCCCTCGCTGTGATTTTCGGTATGAAATAAATATCCTCTTGTATAGTAAATGAGCCAAGTTTTGGCCTTTCGAAAGGGTCCGTGAATTATGTCGTGCACCCACGAAGGAAACGGAGTTGTGTCTTTCAGTAAGTAACCTACATATAGATAGTCAATATAAAATATATTCAAGTAACCTGCATACTACAGTCATTAGACCTAAATATTTTAAAACATACATATTCTTTCATCCAGGAAGGATATTCTTCGGCTCGTTTCTCTAGGAATTCTTTCTCATAGAGGTCTGGATATTTTGCACTGATGTAATCTTCGAAGAAACTATATAAACACCAGAAATATGTATGTAAAATTCGAATATGGACTATGTTATATTGTACGTTAAAAATATTACAACTTATACCTCTCAAGTGGCTCGAAATAATCATAATTTTGCAAAATATAGGCATGTGCGTTTCGATAGTCTTTATTTAAAAGCTAGATTTCATGCATTACGCCGCTGGATCGACCTACGTGAGTAAATATATCGGGGACTCCATCGATATTCCGGAACTTCAGCTTCAGCGAATCTGCTTATCCTAACCAAAGTAATGATAATCAAACTATATTAGCTATTAGGTGTATATGAAATGGCTTATATAGTGAACATGCGAATAGATATAGCTTTTACCTTGACTTAGTTTGTACACTGGGGGAAAATAGTGTTCTGTGAAATAAGCTACTTCTTCCCTTAGATATGATTGAACAATCGATCCTGATGCATATCTTTGGTTTTCTACTTTCTCTTTCAACTTTTTGAAAAACCTTTCAAAAGGGTACATTCACCTGTATTGCACGAGACCTCCTAATTCAACTTCATAGGGGAGATATATAGGTAGGTGCTTTATTACGTCGAAAAACGATTGTGGAAAGATCTTTTCCAAATTGCATATGATCAAAACTATGTTTTGTTTTAGAACTTCAACGTGACTTTTATGCAAAGTTCTCGAACATAAGTCTCGGAAAAATGCTCCAACCCCTACGATTTATAGATTTAAACTGCTTATGGTTAATATAAATTACTATAATCATATTTATGTGATTTAATTTCCTCGAATTATAAGTAATTAGTACCTGCTAACGCAGCGTGGACGTTCCGATCTAGTAGTTGTGCAATGATAAATGGAAGTAACTGCTCCATAAAAACATGGCAGTCATGACTCTTCATCCCATTAAACTTTTTATTGACAGATCAACACAACTAGTTAAGTTTGATTTATAACCATCATGGAATTTCACCGCATGTTTACCACATTCCAATAAACTTAACCTGGCTTCGTCTGTCAATGAGTAGGCAGGAAAAGGGGCTCTACCTTCATCATTAGTATGTAACTGTGGCCGAGAACATAAATCTTCTATATCCAATCTTGATGGGATGGTGTCTGTTGAGACTGAGTTCAACTTCTAATTATTTATAATTAGAGGGGTTCATTTTTTGGAGTAAGTTAAATAAAAAGACAAAAGCAATCCTCAGAAAAATAAGTTTTATTAATAATATTGAATACAAGAGTGTTAACTCGGAATGCCGAGTTAGCTTTATCAAAGAGCAGTATTAAGTTTAAGTTTGCTAGTAATTTTTCTCCCCGATTCTGAATGTCGATTTCAGTGAAGGGGGGTATGTATTTATATGTCTTAGTAGTCGGTTATCTAAGCCCATGGGTTAACCTCGGAAAAATAGAAATATTCCATTTTTCCGGAATTAGAGAATTTGTGATGAGATTTGATTTTATTTTGTCCGAGTTTAGACTTCGGCTTTGGACGAAGTAGTTTATACCCCCGCTTCGGATACTAAAATCCAATCATCCAACTGCTAATGGAAGTTCTACCGTACCAAGTGTTGGAACGTTCTCACCGCTAAATGCTGTCAGCATCCTGTCTCCTGGTTTAATTTGTGCTTCCTTTGTCCAAAGTTTTTGAAACATATCAATATATATCACGTTTGCCGAGCTTCCAATATCTATTAATATTCGGGGAGCTAGATAGTCTCTGATTTGTAATTCAACAACTAACAGATCGTTATGAGTAACTTCGATCCCTTCCAAATCATCATTAGTAAAAACGAGTTCCTTTTGAAAAATCTACTTCGTCTTGGTTGATTCAGCTTTATTTGATATTCAGACTATTTCGATACTTCTGTGGGAAATGTCGAAATAACATTTATTCTTCTTCGTTGATATGAGAAATTAGGTCGAGGAGATTCCACCAACCAAAACCCCGTTTCGGTTTGATTGGTAACTAACAACCATGATTTTCCAAAACAATATATAATCGATTAATTACCTATAATCGAATACCAACAAAAACCTTTTTTCGATTCGGTATTGTAACGGTTCTGATTATTTGTCCAGCGCTAGTTTGTTCTGTCCTATTTTATTATATTATGCATGTTCTTTCTTATTTGGTACGATACTGTCATTTTGGGAGCTCTTGCAAACAAAACTAATTTGACAAAATACATTTTGGCCAATCGATTATATGTTAATGAATTAATCATAACAGAAATAACAAGTGTAATCTAAAATTTGAACACACAGGTGATAAGTAGTAATAACATATATAAATTCCATTTTCAATGCTTGATCCGTATTATTACTTCTTATATGATTTGTAGGATCAAATAAACTCATATTTGGGTGGTAAACAGATTTTTTGACACAAAATCGAAATTTCAAGTGTATATGTGGGCGAGACTAGCGAGAAGAAAGATATTCTAAGGCCAAATAAACTACTCATGAAAATTAAATGATTGGAAGAATAAAAAACAATATAACAAGAACAAAAACTATTTACATTGCTTACCCCTGAAATTCTCATGATCAAGAAGCCTAACCATAAGCTTCTCAAGCCTCTTCCAACTCACCGTTGGCTTAACAATCTCTGGCCTCTTCAAACCCAACTCGCCGTCGGTTTGACCCAGCAGTTCAGTGTCGATCTTGTCGAGTAAGAGATCATCCTCCTGAAACTCCCTTGCAAACGGTGCCCCACTTTGAACCATATCACGGAAATTCTCAACCGTTAGATTCAGGGGACGTTGTTGGAGAAGAGGATCCCAGTGAGTGTAATGCAGGTCGTGGTTAACCGTCGTGTTCTGAAAATCTTTGTTGTTGCACACAACAGTTTGAAAATAGCCTTCAGAGGACAAAAGGAAGTTGGTGTAGTACATCAATAGCGTCCTTGGAAGATTGTCCCATCCCCAGATACAGAACTCGAGGAACGGTCTTGTTAGAGCTACGCTTGTTGACCCTACAATGAAGAATATGCAAACATAAGGTTGGAAGGAGAAGAGTGAACATGAGATTTGAGTTGGTTTTACTTTTACCCATGAAAAGTTTGAATGAAGCAGGCAAAGATCTGCGTTCTTTAGCCCAAAAGACACCAGATTTCTTCAAGTGGTAAAAGCCAGGATCAACAATGATAGGTCTTGCTCTCTGGTTCCTGAAACGTTTATAGTTAAAGAGCTGTTAAGCGAGAAAGCGAAGGAACGATCTGTTTCTGGATACAAAGCGGAGAAACATTCTAGGTAGTGTATACATAATATTAGCTCCCTCACTCTTTCCAACCGATGTTGCTTGTGTGCTCGATGAAGTTTAGGTAGCGAGGCAAGTATGAGAAGATATGCAAAATATCTGAACCCCAAGAAAAGAGCCAAGAAAAGAATAAGATCACTGAATTGTAAAACAAGAATCAACTGGTTAAAGCAAAAACCCAAATTGAAACACATTGTTATGCTTTTAATCAATGCCCAGTGTTCTCGCAAAGATTTGTGAACTGGTTTTGAAGGTTGAGTAAAGTTTACCATCTTGAGGCATGAGAGGATAATCAGAGGAACTGAGATTAATGAACCAATCCCAATCCCTAGCTTTCTTCAACAGAATCGCAACCCCATGAAGCGTGTTAGCCAACATCGTCGGACCTTTTTCCGTTACCAAATCAGCCAAACCCATGACCATAACGTTCTTCAATTTCTTCTTCTCTGATCTCACATACTTCGCTAGCTCCATCCGCTCTTCATCCGAAGCTTCGAGATCCAGATGCAGAAGATAGTAATTTCTCGGATGGTGAATTGCCCTGAGGAGCCGCTTCACTCGTTTCCCATCCCCTTTTGTCCCAGTTACCAAGTACGCGAACCTCGGAGCCTTCGATTTTCCGGCTAGGGTTCGATTTGGAGCTGAACCGGATGGTGAATCGGATGGTCTTCGGGATATTAGTGTTAAACCCAGAAGGAATAAAAGGAGAACGCCAAATGCTGAAATCGCAGGCCGAGAACAAGAGCGAGGTGAAGAAATATGAGATCTTTTCATCTTTGGATCATAAAAATGAAATCAACAACTCCACGATTCCCCGGGACATGACCAACCAGATCTGCGCCGACGGTGGAGAGAGAAAGAGACCGGAAAGGAAAAGTAAGTGTGTTGTTCTTTTTTTTTTTTTTTGGAAAAAAATCGGTTACGTTATCGAACGCCAAAACAATGTCGTTTAGCGAAAGAGTTGAATGAATATGAACCGTCCGATTAGTCTATGAGTCGTCGAGAGTCAACATCAGATTCCCCACACTCACTGTTGCTCACGGAATTACGAAGCAACTACACAAAATCCTTTGATTAACTAACGGACACATATATTTTTTCGAAATCGACGTAATTTGTTTAGACTCGCAATAAATGTACGGAAGAAAAATATGTGTAACTACGAAATCGATAAATAATTACAATTAAACACATACTGTGAAAATAAAAATCAAACTAAACTAAACTAGAAGCATCAGGCAGACCTTGACGCCAATCGTCATCTCCATTGGTCGCCGAAACTCGACGGTTTCCGCCGCTGCTGTGATTAGGGTTAACATTAACGTTGTCTTCCGTCTGTTTAAGGGATACGTCTGCTCGACAATTGGGGCAATTGGATTGCTCCTTGAGCCACATCTCTATACAAAGTACGTGGAACGCGTGCTTACACGCGCTGAGCTGCCGGATTTCTTTGCCGTCGGCGTACAACGACAGACACACAGTGCACTCGTTCCCAATCTCCTTGGAATGTGTCTCCTTCTGGAATTTTAAGCCGGAGTCAGGCGCTGCGCCGCTTCCTCTGTCGGACGCGATCGGCGAGGAGAGCTCAACGGTGACATGGGCTAATTCCTCGGAGGAGGAGCTGCTACTGCGGCGGCGATGACGGCGGTCGGAAGAACATGGGATGGCGAAGAAAAGAGCGTAAGCTAGGGCGAGAATGGCGATGATGGCGATGACGTTGAAGATTAATTTGAGAGGAGAGAGGTCGATGCTTCGGTGAGGCGCCGGGAACGGTGGCGGAGGTCCGATGATGATGAAGGTGGAGTTGGAAGTGACGGTTGTGCCAGGAAAAACGGTGGTGGGAACTGTAGCCGCTGAAGTCAAGATAACGGCGCCGGACCCGAAGGTTATTGTATTATTGGACATTACTGTAAATGGAAATTGGTGGGGGAAGAGAGATAAGATAATATAGGGTCCGATTGGTGAACAAAAGCGGAACAGTTAAATTAGCTAGCGGTTGGAGAATAGTGCAAAACTGTGGAGAAAAACTGTTTGTAAAAGCGGTTGAAAAAACAAAGCGGTGGAACTATAACTCCAATCTATAACATTGTAGCGGTGCAAATAATAATATTATTAAATTAATTTAAAAAATTAAAAAATAAATTAATATGTTAAATATGTCTTAGTTTTTATTTCTTTTTATAATACTATAGTAAAATAAATATTTTTATGAATATAAATACAATTTGTTTTTTCATTTTCTAAACATATAATATATAGAACGTTTTATTACAAAATAATTAATATTATGTATATATTAAGAAGAAAAATATAAAATTTTAGTTAAAGACATATAATTTATAAGCATTACTTAAGAAAAATAGAAAATAATAAATAAATATGATTGTCTCTTTAATAAAATAAAACTTAATTCATATATCTAATATGTCTTATATAAATATAGAAAGATAACTCAAAAATAAATTAACCACGAGTTTTCCATAACAAATCTGCTATATCGTTGCGCAAAACTGCCATATATGCTCCACTTCTCGATGTTTCTCCGTCTTCTATCTCATCGATCACATATACATCTTCTTCTTGCTGTTCAAGTGCATTTTCATTTTCCGCTTCTACATTGGCATCAAATTCATCATCCGTCATATTCGCACGCCGAATAAAGTAATGAAGACCCATTGTAACAATACCAATTTTTTTTGTATTTCTAATTCATACCTTGGTAATTCCGTCACGACCCTCCATTTTTTTTTCCATATTCCAAATGTCCTTTCAATAACAGAGCGAAGGGACCATCGGTTAAAAAATTCATGCTTGTTTCTTGGCGGTGGACCATTTTGAAATTGCCCCAAATGGTACATTACCTCTTCTTGTTGGTTTCCTCGGTAAGGAGCCAAGTAACCCTTTTTATTGGCATATCCTGAGTCAACGAGGTAATATTTACCTTCAACGAGGTAATATTTACCTTTTGGAGGTTTTGGAAATCTCTGACTACTTTGTTGCGCTATCGAAAGAACCCTCGCATCATGAACTGAACCTGGTGCTCCGTTCCATATATATGTGAAAAGATTGTCTAAATCACATATTGCCAAAATATTAAGGCTTGCTTCACCAAAACGATCCCAGAATACTCTTCGATTTTCTAATGGTGCAATGACAGGAACATATGTTCCATCTAAAGCACCAATGAAACCTTTGAAAAATGGCCAATATCGAGGATCATATCGAAGCCTTCTAGGGTATTCTTCCAGTTAACGAGTTGTAGGAGTCTTCAATTGGTCACAAGCAAGTCGTTCCATCGCATTCAACACGTCATGAAACTTTCGATTAACTGTCTCTTGGTTACGTCCAAAATTCCGCACTATAGTACGTTGCACCTCATTATGTCCACATGTGGAAAGAAACATTGCAACGCTTTCTTCGATGCTAATATGTTCTGTTGTTGTTAAACCATACTCGTTTTCCATCAGTTCACAAAGAGTTCGGAATGTTTCTCTACGCATCCTCATTGCATGTAAGCATGATTCATCGTCACGGTTGATCTGACGTTTGATGTTTAACCAACCATAACCTCCTCACCCTTGCATGGGCTGTCGGCATACGTATTGTTCATAATACCGCATCGTTGGTTCAACAAGTACCTCGTCGACTACTTCGTCTTCAAGGATAAAAAACTCGCCTAACTCTTCCCGTGTTAGATTGTTTAGTCCAAGTGAGTATAACTCCTCAATGCGATTTCCCTAGCAATAAATTTAGAATATAACAGTTAAGATACTTCAAATTTAGTGGTTTTTACAATGAACTAAACCTTTAAACTTAACATAAACGTCCATAATAAACATAAAATAAATAGCACAAACACCCATAAACAACATAAAATAATTGACATACACATCACGGCCTTGCGTCATCTGATGACTGCTTCTCGGTTCCGTCATCCATAAAATTTAAATGCCGAGGTTGAGTACCGAATCCACTTGTTTCACCAAATCTATACCCAGCATTTGCAACCCGCCTGGTTGGCGTTCGAAAATTAGGAGAAGGGTTTATTTGTGTTTCCGGATTCATTTCTCCTGGTTGTCTAGGTGGTGTGCCAACAATGGTAGAAGAATCCCATACTGGAAAAAATGTAGTAGGTCCAGGAGTTTGCATCATTTGACCAGCTGGCGATGAGGGCATAAAAGGAAAACCACCTACTCCCTGCGGAAACATCATCTGAAAGTAAGGAGCACCCATCATATGCCCGGGCATGTTAAACCCAAGACTTGGAGATGGAAAAAATTGTCCCAAAGCGGCAGATGGATGAAATTGTGGGATGTCAGCAGGATTACACTGAGAATTTCCAGATGAATGTCCCACAGAACTACCTGATGATCTTGCACTACCACCGCTGGAACTACTTAAGCGAATTTGGAAATTATCCAAACTTGAGATACTTGGCGATCGTGGTGGAGATGCTAGCCGATCCACCCCAGTTATACTTTCAAGAAATTTGATTCTATCCTCATCTGACTGAAAAGGAGTGTCTAAAAATGTATTACGCCACCAACCATCTTCCTTGAGCAGTTTTGCAGATGCTTTCCAAAACGGTTTATACTTCTGAATCGGCAAAGAATTTAGAATGGAAAATGCTTATTTGAATTTTGCGTATTCGGTTGGACTAAATCCATCAGGCCGCAAAGCTGATACAGTTGCGAGTCTTGCGTCTGTCATTCCCTGGAACGCAGTGGCAACCGATCCCTCAAACTCACGCCTTCTACGATTCCCACGAGTGTTACCACTTCCTGAATGTACTCGCGATGTGCTTCTTCGTTGGTTAGAATCTCCTCGTCCGACAGGATACGGAGTTGCACGTGTATTCTGTCTACCAGAGCGACCATGGATTTCTTGTGTCCGCTCAGTTGGGATATCTTCATGTGTTTCTTCAGTTGCTTCTGTTGTGGTAGCTCCATAGGTGTCATTAGGAGAGAAAAATGATAGATTTGACAAATACGTATTTTCTTCTTGAGGTTGAGGTATGTATTCACTTGCGGGTGGCTCATTATTTTCATCATAATCAGCAACATCACAATCAGAAGCACTGGTTAGATCAACTCCCGGATCATGCAGTTCTCTGTGTGCGCCATCGGCATCATACATATGTTGAGTTGATACATCATGATGCCCTACGTTGCAATGCATCCCAATATTTTGGTGGATTACGATGACAAGACTGAATCTTTTCACTTTCCTGCCCAAAAAAATGTATCTTACAGATTAATAATTAAAGAATCTCTTTCAATTTATGAAGGACAATAAAAAATTAGAGCAACATAATAATTCTTAACATACCGCCTCGCGTAACTCCCACCAATCTTCATCCATCGTTATAACTCCTGTCCTATGATCCGCACTCACACATGTTTTGTTCATAAGGACCACCCATTCTTTATGAACCCCTTTTAACCTATCTATCTTATTCTTGACTTTGCTCCAATTGGAAACTTTTTTCCCCGTCCTATTATATAGGTCATTCATAATACGCTTTCGATGTGCCGTTTTGAGTCCATACATATTATAGTCAACTTTCGCAAGCTCAGCTTCATATAGTTCAACAATTACGCGCTCTTCCACGGGTTTCCAAATTTCTTTCTAAAAAAAGAGAAAATTATATATATATATATATATAATTAACCACGACTCGCTATTGTATTTATAATTCTGTACAGAATATTTTATTCTTTTTTTACAGATAAGATTTTATCTTTTACCCATAATTGAAATCTAAACAACCAATAAAATTGAGATACACTGCTTTTTTATCTCCACACTTATTGATCCGTGAGAATATTTTTTTAAAAAAAGAAAATTAAATCTAACAGCTTTTACTGTTTCACTTGTTTCTCTCAACAACTTTTCCACTCCTTTTTATTTCAACGTTTTCTCTCACTTCTTTTTTGATTGGCAGCCACTATATCAGTTTTATTTTCCAACGCTTATTTTTGTTTTACCAATCACAGCCATAATGGAAAGTTCTTCTCTTTGACTAATTTTCTTTTTCCTTATTATTTTCACGTCGAAAAGTAAAAAAAAAAAGAAGTTAAATTGACATTATAAAAATAATCTTAAACAGTGAGAATGAAAGAAAAAAAAAGGCGGAAAAAAGAAACAATTGGTTCCGACTACTATGAGAATTCTTGACGGTTACCTTTACCGATGTAGACAAGTGCCTCCACTTTCTCTCTATGGTAGTTATCTCCGATGTGGGTTTGAAGCCTACAACCGATGGCTTTACTCTCTATCTCCGATCTATTTAAAAGAGATGCAGCATAAGAAAAAACCAAACTTTCAAATTCCCGCTCTACGATTCAGTTATATCTCTCTTTTACAGTCTTGCAAAAATGACCGAAAAATCTTCGAAAACCAGTGCAAAATATCGATCTAGGTTTAAATGATGCGCCAATTGCTCTTCCAATCGATATCATTCAAGAGGTGGGCAAAGCCAATCGATTCACCTTGATGTGTCGTCCACTGGTGCCACGCCGTCAAAACCTTCGAGCGATGGTGGCGTCTCTTCCTCGCTCATGGGGTATGGAGAGGCGTGTTCAGGGCAGAATAATCGGAAATTAAAGGGTTCAATTCGTTTTCCAAAGTGAATACGAGATTGAATGGGTGCTAGAAGAGGGCCATGGGCTTTCTCAAATCAAATGGTAGTTGCGCAAAGATGGTATCCAGGATGGACGATGAGATACTTAATTTTGTTCCCTTTTCGGTTCAAATTAGAGGTATTCCGCCTCAATACATGTCTGACAGAGTCATCATGCACTTTGGGCGTAGTATGGGCATGTTTATAGGACTTGATCCCAATCCTGAAGCAACAATTCGCATGGAATTCGCTCGAGTCTGAGTGCCCATGTGGATGCTCACGAACCTCTACGCTTTCAAAGGAACTATCAATTCACCGATGGTGTGAATACTCTCCTTCGATTCCAATTCGAAATATTGAGAGGTTTCTGCAAGACTTGCAGAATGCTAACACATGATATGGGTTTTTTTGTCTCAATCTAGAGGCAAATTCTATGGCGAATGGCCCAATCCCAGATGATGATAGTAACAATGATAGTGATGGTGATGATGGCATGGGTATGCACCAGATAAACAACAATGAAGAATATCAAGTTCAACATTTTCAGGAAGAGGAGGAAGTAGATGAACCTAGAGAAATGATATTAGAGATGGGTCTTTAACCAGATGATGTTGAAAAACAGATTGCTGAAGAGGATCCACTTGTGATTGCGGAAGAGGTAGTTGTGGATGCAAGGTCCGCTCCTGTAGCTGAGAAAGATGACCAAGTGGATGATGAGGAATTTTCGTAGATGATGAGAGATGATTATGGTTCTACAGGCGATCGTGAAAGAGAAAAAAGGAAGCGGGATTCTGAAGAGGAATACAATGAGAATGGGCTGTGTTAGACAAAGAAGCCGAGTTTGGGTGATATTACTGAAGCATGTTGTAGCGAAGGAGTTGATGCCTCCGTCAACAGGCACGGTGGGCCCGATACCACCACCAGATCAATGAATATGGCCTGTTGAAACTGCAGAGGATTGGGTTATGACCTCGCAAGTCGACGTCTTGGGAAGATAAATCGTATTTATGATCCAAACATCATTTTCGTAATGGAATCAAAGCAAGGAGATGACTATGTTAAGGATGTCATGTTGAGAATGTCCTGAAATCATTTGTAATTTACTCTAGTTAAAGTTGTAACGTCGAGATTTGACAGTCGTATAACATTAGGTGGTTATAATATTTTGCTAGAGGCCGCTTATAATCTATGAATTTAGAATTCATTGCTAATATTATACGATCCTACAAGGTCACACACCTAAGCAAACTGGATCAATTATATATTGGATTTTACTATTAGTATAATAATGTATTATATATATGTGTTATATATAGATACATGTATATATATATGTGAATCTCGTGGAAGCAATAAAATGTTAATGCTTATTCCACTGATTGGGCTTGACCCATTAACTAATATAGGTTAAAGTGTTTAATGTATAATGTGTATATAATAATACACTTGATGAGATGAAAGGTTTACGCTTCCTTTGGATGAAGTAAACGAGCAACAAAATAAACCCTAGACAAATTGTTTGTCAATTTTGAGATTGGATCTCAACGGCACTGGTATCCCGCTCCAATCCAGTTTGTGTGCGTGTGGATACCTGTAGAGATGCGACACTTGGAGCGCTAAAACAATCTTGAACGCCTTATTTTTATTTCGCTGCGAAACTTCCAGGTATATTCGAGATCCGAATTTAGATTCAATTTAATACCAACACATTTCCTGGCAATTGAATTTGTATTATGTTTATAAAATAGTTTTAAAACCGGCACAAATTCCTTCATATCTCGAATATACCAAATATCATTTTATGATCCAAACATCATTTTCCTAATGGAAACAAAGCAAGGAGATGACTATGTTAAGGATGTCAGGTGTAGCTTAAGATTTGATAGCATCGTTACAATTTCCCCTAATGGTTTAAGTGAAGGTTTAGCAGTTATGTGGAAGAAGTATTTATCTATTTATGTCATGTTTCAATCCCCTAATATTGTATATTGTCTTGTGAAAAGTAATGTAATGACTTTCTTTTTGTCAGTTGTGTATGAGCACCCTGATTCATCACAAAGAAATCATGTTTGGGAACAGTTGAAAAGATTTGCAATCACAGGTCGAAATCAACCATGGATTACAATGGGTGATTTCATGATATTAGAGGAACTCATGAGAAGAGAGGAGGACCTTTGAGGGCTGAATCATCGTTTTCAGATTTTCGAAGAATGTTACAAGTTTGTGATTTGCAAGATCTTAAACACTCAAGAGAAAAATTCTCGTGGACTGGAAAGAGACATTCACATGATGTTTTGTGTTGCCTAGATAGAACAATGTTTAATGAAGAATGGCTAACACTTTTTCCAGGCTCATCGTCTTACTTTTTGGAGTTTCTATATTCGGATCACCGTATTGTTGTTACCTCTATTTCTGCAGATCCTGAGTTAGTTCGAGGATGCTTTATTTGCGATAGTCGTTTGTATCAGAAAACTGGTTTTAAAGAAAAAATAGTTCAAGCTTGGAACAGTGAAAAGAAGGGATTTAAAAAATGACTGAAACACGAAAATATCGCGTTGTCAAAAAAAGATTTCATCATGGAAGAGACATAATCGATTTAATGCTCGTGAAGAAATAATGAGATTCAAAATGGAATTGGATTTGGCAATGACACAAGGTGCATATTCAGCTCGAGTACGCCACCTTAGAAATTGTCTTCTATAAGCATATTGATGAGGAAAAGTTTTGGAAAGTAAAAAGGAGAAACCGATGGGTTAAAGGAGATTGTCACACCAAATTCTTTTTTTGCAGTGCATAAGACGCGACAGTCTCGAAACAAGATATTTTTTGTTAAAAAAAAAAATGGTGTAGAATACAAATGAGATAAAAAAAAAAATTTGGAGAGGCAGCATAAAAGTATTTCACTAATCTGCTTAAGTAAGAACTGCAAATGTTAAACAACCATTACCATGTGTTTAATGGGTTTCAGAAAACCGTTACAAAAGAGGTGAATGCAAAACTAACTAGGGATGTAACAAAGGAAGAGATAAAAGAAGCTGTATTTTCTATTGATGGCACCCAGGCTCCAAGACTAGATGGATTTATAGGAGAATTTCACCAAAAATTTTGGGATGATATCAAGGAGGGTGTTGTGAATGAGATTCTTGATTTCTTTAATCATGCACAAATGGAGGACTCTCTCAACCACACTAATCTTTGTTTAGTTCCGAAAATAGAATCAACAAGGTCTTTTGTGGAGTATCGGCCAATTGCTCTTTGCAACATAAGCTACAAAATCATCTCCAATGTGTTAGTGAACAGATTGAGGAGCAATCTGCTTTTGTTCCGAGAAGAATTATAACTGACAATATGAAGGAATCCATCCCTTGAAGGTTAAGAAGCGAGTTTCTAGCTCTTTTATGGCTATAAAAACGGACATTACGAAGATGATATAATAAAATGAAATTTCCTCCATCAGACGATGATTATAATGGGATTTGACAAAAAAAATGGATCCACTTCATCATGTCTTGCGTGCGAACAGTAACTTTTTCAGTTAACATTAATGGCTATCCAAGAGGTTTCATTAAACTAAAACGTGAAATTCGTCAGGTGATCCACTGTCACCATATATGTATACTATGCACAAAAGTATTAAGTCAAATGATGAAAAGAGCATTTCATAATAGAACTCTACGAAGATTAAAGGTTAGCAATCAAAGCCCAACCATTAATCATCTTTTATTCGCAGATGATTCGTTGTTTTTCTGTGAAGCAAATGAACAAGCGGTGAAGAAACTGATGGAGATTTTAGTCCAATATGAAAGAGCATCTAGTCAAAAAGTAAACATGGCTAAATCAGCTTTGAATTTTGGTAAACAGGTTCATGCAGGAACAAAGACAAGCATTAGAAATCATACACAAATCTTTAATGAATGTGGAGTTTCTAAATATCTTGGAATGCTAGAGCAATAATTTAGGAGAAAGAAGGTTGAATTGTTTCAATATATTGTGAAAAAAGTGAGAGAAATAGCAAATGGGTGTAGTAACCGTTTTCTCTCCCCAGCAGACAAACATATACTGTTACAATCAATTGCTTTAGCGATGCCAATTTATTTTATGAACTACTTCAAAATTTTGAAAGCCATTTTGTAAGGAGATTGAAAGCATATTAGCGAATTTTTGGTGGGATTCTTCTGCTTATAGTAATTCATTGCATCGGTTAGCTTGGGACATAATGTGTGTTCCCAAAAGAGAGGGTGGACTAGGATTCTAGGGCATCGAAAATTTCAATGACGCATTCTTAGCGAAGCAAATTTGGAGAATATTGGAAAATCCTAACTGTTTAATGGAAAGAGTTCTTAAAGGAAGGTATTTTTCACGAACTCGCATATTGAATGCTTCTCGAGGTCAATCACCTTCTATTCTGTGTCAATATTTGCTCTCTGGAGGTGGTCGTATCAGGAAAGGACTGAGATTTAAAATAGGTGATGGTAAAAGAGTTCAAATAGAGGTTGACCCTTGGCTTCCTCTAGACCCACCGAGACCCCCTCATGTGATTGCTGATGCGGAAACAACATGTCCTATGGTTGTTGATCTCATCATCACAGAAAGATGTTGGAGTGAACCACTCATTAGACAAGTGATCCATGCTGACGATGTCGATCATATTCTCAAGTTGCGATTAAGCAGGTCTGCTCGGATGGATGAATTAGGTTACTCTGTAAAATTGGGTTATTGGGTTGCATCACATACTCAACAAAATAATCTTTGTCCTACCAGGTGATGCTGAACTAAAGAAACAAGTATGAAAATGATGCAGTCTTGAAAATACAACTCATATCTTTGGCTTATCAACAAATGATCCAATTTAAAGCAGGCCAAATTGTCAAAGAAGTAAGTCTAAAATGTCAAGGAGTTTCTAGAAGACAATAAAACCATGAGGCATATCAAGAAGTTGTCTAGATACAAAGAACCTCACATTTTCCTTGGTCATGAATCAAGCAATAAATAACATATCAATCAACATCTTGATTGATCTTTACATTTATGTTGATTTATTTGTTTCAATATTTTAGTTTTTGTTAAGTGTATTTAAACTCTCTCAATTCCCTTGTAAAAATCATATAATAATTTTTGTTATACAAAAGAGTTTTCTCGTTTTAAACTTTATGCTTTTTCTTTTGCTTCTCTAAGTTTGTGTGGATTCTTCACTTAGAAATATTCTGAATTTATGTCTTATGTGTGGATTCATGATGAGAGTATAAACTGACTCATTTAACCATATGTTTTGTTATATTTTTGATAGATTTAGGCCATTTAGTAACTCAGTTGCATGCATTTAGGCCTAGAGAGCTCGAGATTTTCATGTCTATATTGCGCTTGCATTTGTGCATAACATTTAGCAATATAGGTGGAATATGGATGCATTGGAACAATTGAACCAGCCAAAGGATCCTAAGGACCAGCTAGGAAGGAGATTGGGAGAAGAAATGCGAAGATTTTACCAAAGACAAGTCTGTGCCGACGGCACGAAGGAACTATTAAATGAAGGAATCGAAGGAAGAACGACCCCAACCAGCATCCAAGCCGTGCCGGTGGCACAGACAACCCCCAAGACGATACAGATGATCTAGAATTGATTGACCAAGAGAAAACAGACCATGGTGCCCATGGAGCAAGCCGTGCCGGCGGCATGTCCTCTAAACCGACCCTGTAATGACTCGTTCAAAAACATGTAAATTATTTATTAAAAATGAATAATTCTGAGAGAAGATGAAGTCGGGAAGTATACAGAAGAATATTCTCGAAGACGGAGGAAGCGGAATCGCGAAACGGAACGCGAAAATCCTCGGGAAACAACGGAGGATTTTGATTGGCTGAAAAATAATAAAATATATATATATATTTAAATCAGAAAAATATATATTATTTTATTATATTTTCTATTAAAAATATATATATATATATATATATATATATTAATGGACCGTTGGGATGGTGCCACGTGGCAGCCATCCAACGGCCCATTTTGCTATAAATAAGAGGCGTGGGAGGCTGCATTCCACACACCATTCTTCTTGAATTATAAGAGAGAAGAAGTAGAGAGAAGGAGGAGAGAAAGAAGAGAGAGAGAGAAAGGCGGAGGAGAAGAAGAAGGCCGCCGGTGCAAGTCGCCGGCGAGGAGGAGGAGAGAGAGGAGGAGGTGCTCGGGGATAAAACCCGACGCCTCGGGACGGTTTTAGCCGCCTGAACCACTGTTCGGGATTCTGGTTAACCGGTCCGGTTTAGTGAGAGGGAGCTGTTCGTGTGCTAATTCGGGCACGAACAAGCGTTCGGTATAGCCGAACCTCTGCCGGAATTCCTAGAAATTCCTGTAGAGTCCGTGTCGGAGCTGCACCAATACGTTTGTGACACTCACAACGTTTCTTGGTCAGCCTCTTGAGTGTTAGAGCGAGGACATGTGTTTTTCGATATACTTCTCTTCATACGAAATCTGTCGGAACTCTATCCGAATTTCGGGAATAGAACTCTGAAATCAGTCGGAACTCCGTCGAAATTTCCAAAAGACCAGTAGAGCCACGTCCAGAGCCAAGTCGGAGATTTTCAACAGGATTTTCTCAAATTCAAGTCCTGTCGGAATTCTGCCTGAATCTCAGAAAGAAATCCCGAGTACAGCCGGAACTCTGCCGAAGTTCCTTGGAGGTCAAGTCAAGCAGTGATCAAGATCCAAGAGCGGTCCAGAAGGTGGTCCGTGGTCTGTTGGTGGTCCAGTTCAGTGGTACCAGCAAAGGTGAATCAAGGAGAAGTCTGAAGTGAAGGGCAGGTTTGGTCAACGGATAATGACCTATAACCGGGGTTCAACACGACACAAGTCAAACTGTGAGTTAGATTAAATTGTTTGTTGACATGATCTACCTGCAGGGTCCCGATATCGGGATAATGACCTATAACCGGGAGGGTTAGATCATACCAGGTATCGGTTTGTTAATGGATAATCACTTAGGTGATTATTCATTTAATTGGTTGTGTTTCTGCTTTCTACCTTTCTTGCATTGCTTGATTGTTTGAGTAGATTATGGTGTAGTTAAGTTTGACGTATTAGTTGAGATCCTAATACGTGGGATAGTGGTTCTAGTAGTCTTACCCCAAGATTTAGGTGGACCCTATGAACACTATACTGTGGTCTGGTTTCTTTAAGAGATACCATGACTAAGAAGACGTACTGATGATCCAGTTTCCGACGGGGAAATGAGAGTTCATAGTACGACAGAGTAGTGAGGTGAGTGGTTTTAGTAGTTCGTTCCATAAGGAATGTGAGAACTCTAAAACACTTAACCGATGGTCCGGTTTTCAGTATAGGAACCGAGATCATAACGACGTACTGATTATCCAGTTCCCGACGGGTGAATGCGAGTTCATAGTACGACGTACTGATGATCCAGTTCCCGACGGGGGAATGCGAGTTCATAGTACGACGTACTGATGATCCAGTTCCCGATGGGGGAATGCGAGTTCATAGTACGACGGAGTAGTTGTGGAAGGGATTCTGCTTATCAGAATCCTTAACACTCATGTAGTTGGTATACTTGTATCCCCATATGAGTTATCTCCGTTCTCGTAATGGCGAAGCGGAAAAACCCTGGAGACAAGTACCGAGTGATCGTCGGGCCGTGGGTGTGTGAACCTAATGAGGTTCACCAATGGTTGCCGTGTTCCAATGGGAAGCGGTAATAGACACCATTAACTATAAGAGTTAATGGTGGGGGATACAAATATACCAGGGCCCTTAGGATGCATGTAGAATTAGTAAAATTGGTTTAATTGGTTGAATTGGTTGATAGAGACATGCTCCCGTGTCTCATATTGTTTTGTTTATTTTCCGCTGTTTTGGCTATATTTTTATGACTAAGTAGTTGAACTCCCCGAACATGTTTGTTGTTTGTTAACCTGGAGCTTTCGGGGAGTTGTGCATGTTAGTAAAGAGATCTAGCTCGTTGAGTAACATAAGGTTACTCATTAAACTCCCGTTGTTGTTTTTCAGGTAACCGTAGTTGAGTAGCTAGAGCCGCTGGGACACTAGGCCAAGTCGGAGTAGATTTCTCGTTTGTTTGTAACCCCTTTTTTCAAGATATATCTATGTATGTTTTATGGGTCCACGGATCGCCTGCAAGCTTATATAATTATTTTGTGTTTTTGTGGAACTCGATAATAATACTATATGTAATAATTCGGATGTTTCATAAATAAGGCATGTTGTTATGATATTGAATCTTTGATTCTTACACAACTCCGCGTTCGAGGTGCTAGCTACGAAGCTGGAACCAAGGCATGGAGGATTACGTGACGTCTCCGGGTCACCGGATAGGCAAAACCGACGGTCATGTTCTTGTTTGATTGTTGGCCGGCGGCGGAGCCTAGACGGAAACGGTTCGGGGGCATTACAGACCCAAAGAACCTTGAATTACCTTTCTACCCTCTTGAACATAATATATATATTGGGCGCTTGTAAGCCCCAAAACCCTAGGAAGTACAAATGAGATAGGTATTAGGCAAGTAGGAAAAGCTAATCTTTATTTTTGCAAAGTTCTCTCATTTTTCTCCATCTTCTGAAGGATGGATTTTTGAATATATTTATGATTTCAGTAGCTAGTTTGCATTCTATTCTTGCTTTTCAATTATCTCTTCCTATTTTCTTACTTTTTTTTGTTCTCCACACTCTATGTGTGAGTAGATCTCTTGTGGATTAAGGATGAGTTAGAGATGGGATGATTAGAGTTAGGATTCCTAGGTTCTAGGCCACTGAAGAGGATACCTATCATTTGAATGGATTGAATCTTGGGTTTAGAAAGTTATAACCCCTAAAACCTACCTTAGGACATTTATGCATACTAAGTGTTTGATGAAATGTCTTGACCTCTTTCAAATGAACCAGATGTTTTTTGGCTAATGAAAGTCTCGCCATTCCTCTAGTATTCGATTAAAGATAGATCAGAGTGAGTAGGACCGTTGCTATCTAGCTCGCAAGACCCTCGCTAGGTCTACGGGTTCTAGATGAATCTTATCCATTAACGTGGGTCGATTTAGCTTTCATTGATCTTTAATCACTAGGTTTTTTTGTTAACTAGGGCTATCAATAGGACCTAGGAAACCTAATCCAAGTCTTCCCTCATGTTGAGACTGGGCCCAACTTCTAATTATTTATAATTAGAGGGGTTCGTTTTTGGTGTAAGTTTAGTAAAAAGAGAAAAGGGAAACCTCGAAAAATAAGCTTTTTATTGATATTATTGATTACAAAAATGTTAACTCGAAATGCCGAGTTAACTTTTATCAAAAAGAAGTATTAAGCCTAAGTTTGCTAGTAATTCTTCTCCCCGATTCTGAATGAAGGAATTAAGTGAAGGGGGGGGGGTATGTATTTATATATCTTAGTAGTCGGTTATCTAAGCCTATGGGCTAATCTTGAAAAAATAGAAATATTCCATTTTTCCGGAATCAGGGAATCTGTGATAAGATTTGATCTTATTCTGTCCGAGCTTAGACTTCGGCCTTAGACGAAGTAGTTTATACCCCCGCTTCGAACAATAAAATCTAACCATTCTCAGTCGAGGTATCCCTCGGTCATCGGGGCCGAGGGTTCCAATCCTATTGAAGGAACTTATAACCTAATCTTTAATTAGGGAAAGATCGGTAGGGGCTGGATCTCAATTATTGCCAAGCTATTGATAAGTGTTAATCCCACCATCAACAGTAAGTCCCCCCTAGTTCGTCCGAGGATAAACTAGGGCAGAGTTGGCGATTTCGAAATAATGTAGCTTGTTGATAAATGAAACTCGGTTGTTGTTGATCTTTGTCTTCTGAAATCTTGAATCTTCTTCCTCCTCTTGTTTCCGTCGATAAATTTTGGTGAAGAATATACAGAAAACGAAAGGGTCTCTTTTTTTGGGCATGTGTTAAAATCTTGGTATTATCAAAACCCTCTTCATCTTCTCGTGACGTGTCGTTCTCAGAAGAGGTGCAATTAATGAGGAAGTGGAATAGGCACATCTTGTCTTATAAATATTCACTTCCCAGACCAGAATCTCTCCTCAATACTTCATAATTATTTCTTACAAAAATTTCTCTTAATCTCACAAAAACGATGTCGAACCCTTTATTGAAGAGTCTCAAAATCTACAAACCTCGGCTAATTGCCCTCCAACCAGAGGGACCAAAAATTGAGAAGAAGAAAACGTCAACTATACAAGCGACTTCTTCGAAACCAAACACTCCGAAGACGCTACCCGTTAAACGAGCTATGCCAGAAACTCCCGGGGAGAAGCAACGGAAGAAGAAAAGAAGAACTGAAATGACCTGAACTTCTCCCCGAAGAACCCCAATCCGAACAGGCATAATAGACACCTCGGTGTCCAATCTTGTGCCTCCTTCGCCTTCTACTACTCTCCCAGATACAACCACTACCATCCCATCTAGCGATGAAAAAATCTCTGCCCCGATACCTTTGGAGTAAAATTCAATAACTCTAGTCACAGATTCCCAAAATCTGGGAGGAAGCACAAACATTTCCACCTCCGAACCCCGAGATGGGAGTAAAAATTCCGCAATTATGCCTCCTCCAAAAAACCAATCAGTTCCAACTTCCGCCGCTCCAGTCCCTGAAGCGAACAAACCTACTCCTCCAGCAGGTTCCTTGAAACTGATACCCGAAGCATTTAATAAGAGGAGCTCGGCTAAGGTTTCACAACAGGGTCCGCTTATCTCGACCTCGTCGCACTCCTTTCGACAGTCCTTTGAGAAAAATGTCCCTTTGTTTGAGTACATGAAAGAATGTGCCAAACTGTTCAGCAAACTCGGAGATCGATCCGATTCTCTTCCCCCTCTTTCCGAAGCTGAGAAGAACTCATTAATTGAAAGCGCAGCTTCTTCTTATTTCAAGGTTTCATAGACATTTGTATTTCCTTTCATTCTATTAAGCCTTTATTTACCTAATCTTCATTTATGTTCACAGATGGCAACTATTTTCAACCGTCTTCTATTGGACAGCGAGATAAAGCAATCAGCAATGGGGAAAGAAATCAGGGATTTAAGATCCATGGTGAATAAAACTTCCTATGATTCCGAAATTTCCCTAAAGATGGCTGAGTAGGAATCCCAAAAGGCTGCCAAGCTTGCCGGCGAAGTCAGATGTCTCGGATGTGAATTGGAGGCAGCTCGTCAGTCTAAATTATCCGGGTCTACTCCTGGACCAAGCGAGATTAAAGCAAAAGGAAATGACCTCGACAAAAAGACACTTGGTCGACTCGATGCTCTTGGAGAATGCAAGGGTAAGTTCAAAAAGATACATAAATACATCGACGCAAGCCGACTTCAAAATTCTCTGACTGATTTGTTTCATCAGGTGAAAGGAAAGTGCCATCTGATTGAAGTGCTTGAGAAGGAGAAAATTCATATTCCTCCTATAATGAAAGAGGAATTTTCTTCCCAACTAAAGAATCTTGAGCATCGGCTGAATTTCCTATCTTTCCCCTTAGTCCTTCAGATAGACTGTCCCTCCTTTATTCCGAGGAGACCTTGAGCGCAATCCTCGTTCGGATGACGTGAAGATGAAGTTGCCTCTACGAGTGTGTAATCCTTATGGATCTTTCCTTACTTTGTAATTTTCTTCTTTTTGTTTTTCGTTTTTGTTTCTTTTTTTTTTATGAACTTATTCCAAAGTTTCTTATTATTTTCATTGAAGTTCGATGACTTTTTAGCTCAAATGTTACTTTATCACATTAAAGCTTTTGCCATTTACTTTGAAAAATTGATTTAACGAGAAATGCTTGACCTTTATCTGTTATATCGGATTCTACTTTATCGAATTTCGGTACTTGAAGTGGTTTTAAATATACAGGAATGACCAGACTTTGCCTTGTAATTTCTCGGCTCTACTTTATCAAGCTCCGAAATCTTCAGCTGCATTCGGTAAAGAATGTGTAAAGGGACGAACCCTGTTATCGAGTACGTGATCACGGTACCGATTTTTTTTTTTTTGTTATAGCTGGACTCTGAAGAGTTGCCTACGTACCCGAACGGGATCAAGCCATTCGTAGTTCGAACCTTACTAGGGTTTTTTTTTTTGACGAGGATCCTATGGTCCGTCCGTGCAGTGATACCTCTTTAGATGGTATGAATTCCAAGCCCGAGGTATATCCTCACTCTCCATTGTTTTCAAACGATAAACTCTGGGTTTAACCTTCTTTACTACTAAGTAGGGCCTTCCCACCTAGCTCCGAGCTTTCCAGCTCCAAGTTCCTTTGTATTCTCAAACACCTTTCGTACAACTAAATCTCCCTCATCCAAAGGGCGATCTCGGACTTTCTTGTCTTAATATCGAGAAGAAATTTGTTGATAATTTTAAATACGAAGTAAGGCGTGATCCCGAAGTTCTTGAGTTTCATCATTTCGTTCCTTTAATTTTGAATCGTTAACCTCAGTATCATGTATCATTAAAGTCCTCCGCAAGCTCGGAACGCTTACTTCTGCGGTAGACATTGCCTCCATACCATGAGAAAGTGAGAAAGGGGTTTGTCCTGACGCACTTCGGGGAGTTTTTCTGTGTGACGATAATACCCCATTTAATTCATCCGACCATCTCCCCTTTTTGCCGAGAAGTCTTTTCTTTATTCCAGCTGTAATTGTTTTGTTCGTAGCTTCGGCTTATCTATTTTCTTGGGGATATCTCGGAGTTGACTTGTTTAGACGAATTCTCCATTTTTCACAAAAGGCTTCAAAATTATTCGAAATGAATTGCGAGCCGTTGTCTGTTACTATTTCGTAAGGAATTCCATGCCGACAAACAATATTTTTCCAGACGAAACTTTCAACTTCACTACTTTGGATCTTTGGATAAGCTGCCGCCTCGACCTACTTGGTAAAATAATCAGTCAATACTAATAGGAACCGCTTTCCACTTGTTGACTTCGGAAAAGGTCACACGACATCCATCGCCCAACGCATGAATGGGTAAGGCAGCACTGCGGCCATAACTAATTCTTTCGATGCGTGAATTTTTGGAGCATGTCTTTGGCATTTTTCGTAATGTGCCGTAAACTTGTCGCAATCCACCATCATAGTAGACCAATAATAACCCAATCTCCGAAGTTTTACTGCCAACATTCTTCCTCCTGAATGATTTCTCCCTTCGCCAAAATGGGTAGAAGTCATTACTTCATTAGCTTCTTCTCTTCCCATACAATGAAGCATCAATCCTCCCACTGAGTGTTTAAATAAAACGTTGTCCATTATTAAATATTGAGCAGCTAAACTTTTAAGTCGACGTGCCGTCCATTTATCCGACGGAACCTCGCCGTTTTTAATGTATCGTACAATGTGAGTTCTTCAATCTTCCAAATCCTCTCCGAGGGGTTCTGGTTGAGCTTCCTCTTCATCCGCATCTTCAAGTACGAGAGAATATTGTTCATGATCACTGATACTTGGATAATTGATTGTTTCAACTGGAATCGTCCTTTGCAAATGAGGATCTGGTGTCGTAGCTAAAGTAGCCAAGGAATCTGCCATCGTATTTTCCCTTCGTGAAATTCGTATCAGATCGAACTCTTTGAAATGCCCCGTCAAGTGCCGCACTAGTTTTATGTAAGCACCCATCCGATTATTTTTTGCTTCGAATTCGCCACTAAACTGATTTGCCACTTGCTGAGAGTCACAGCAAGCTCGGAGGTATTGAGCTCCTAATTGTCTTGCGAGACGTGGTCCTGCTATTAAAGCTTCATACTTGGCTTCATTAGTAGATGCTTCGAATTCCAGTCAGAAGCTTTGCTCCAAAACTTCACCGGTTGGGGATTTTAGCCAGATACCGATTCTGACACCAAATTTCGACGAAGAACCGTTCACAAAGGGAGTCCAACACTCATTTTTTGGAGCTATCGTTAAGACCTTTGGGGGTAGCTCCGATAAAAAGTCAGCTAATACCTGGGATTGGGATTTTATTGTTGACTTGCTCCGGTATTCGATATCGTACTCACTAAGTTCGACAGCCCATTTCGCCAATCGTTCTGATTGACCCGGACTATATAATATTGTTTGGAGGGGCTGGCTTGTCATTACGGCTATTGGATGCGATTGAAAATAAGGTCGACGTTTCCTAGCTGCAATCACTACATCAAATGTTAACTTTTCCAATGTTGGATATCTGGTTTCCGCATCGAGTAATGATTTGCTTATATAAAACACAGGTTTCTGTTCTCCCCTGTCTTCTTGAACCAACACCCCACTTACGGTTGATTCAGATACAAAGACGTAAAGAAAAAGGGTTTTTCCATCTTCAGGCTTATTCAAGATCGAAGGAGTTGAAAGGTATCTTTTTAGCTCCTAAAAATCTTCCTCGCATTCGTTACTCCATTCGAATTGTTTATTTCCTTTTAGTAGATTGTAAAATGGTAAACATCTATCGGTCGACCAAGAAATAAATCGGTTCAGAGCCGCAATTTGTCCAGTGAGTCTTTGTACTTTTTTCGAATTCTTCGGGGATGGAAGGTTCTTTATTGCATTGATTTGTCTCGGATTGGCCTCTATTCCTCGTTTCGTTACTATATATCCCAGGAATTCTCCAGAACTGACCACGAAAGTGCACTTATCTGGATTCAATTTCATGCCGAAACAGTTTAGAATAACGAAACAATCTTGTAGATGAGCGACGTGGTCGGAAGCTACTTGAGATTTTACTAACATATCATCGATATAAAATTCCATCGTATTTCCGAGCTTCCATCATATTTATGAGCTTCTATGCGAACATCCGATTAACCAATCTCTGATATGTCGCCCCAGCATTCTTCAAACCGAAAGCCATTACGCGGTAACAATAGGTCCCCCTATCTGTTATAAAGGCGGTATTTTCTCTATCGTCTGGATGCATCATAATTTGATTGTATCCGGAAAACGCATCCATTAAAAAGAAATAAGTTCATTCCCAGCAGTTGGCTCCACCAATCTTTCTATGCTCGGGAGAGGGAAGCAATCTTTCGGACATGCTTTATTTAAATATGTGAAATCCACGCAAATTCTCCATTTTCCATTTTTCTTTTTTACTACTGCGGGATTGGCTAGCCACTCTGGGTATTGAACCTCGGTTATTGAACCTTTTACTAATAGCCGATCAATTTCTTCATTAATAGTCGTTGCTCTCTCGGGTCCTAGCTTTCTCTTCTTCTACTTGATAGGTTTGTAAGTCAGATCTACGTTCAAGCGATGTGATATTACCGTAGGATCGATTCCTACCACGTCTTTTGATGACCAGGCGAAAGCTCCTTTTTTTGTTTTTAATAGATCGACCAACTTATCTCGTGTTTCCTTTTTAAAACCTCCTCCTATAGTTACGCATCGCTCCAGACGTTCCTCTTTGACACATACTTTCTCGTATTGATCATTTTCAAAGATATTTGGGTCTAACTCGCCGACTACCGATAGCCTCGGATTTTCGTTGTTTGGAATCTCTGGTTCCGAGATTAATGAAATGATGTGTGGTCTTGTCTTTGTAGGCATGTAACAAACTCTGGCTATTCGTTGGTTTCCTTTTACCGAACAAAAACCATGGGGAGTCGAAAACTTGAGACACTGATGATAGATCGATGGGACTTCCATCATTGTTAACCAGGGTACTCCTATTATTACGTCGAAGAGTAAAGGTCCTGATACCACGTGGAAAACAGTGTCCATAGTTACTACTCCGACAGACACTGGGTAGACCGAGGTGCCTACTGCTATATCCTTTTTTCCTGGGAGCGAGGTTATTGATTACGTTCTTACTTCCATATTCTTCGAAACCACATTCATGCGATTCATCGCTTCTAAACTTAGTAAATTTACCGTGCTTCATGTGCTATTAGTACTTTTTCCATCGGGTTTCCAGCTAGGTAAACACGGATCACTAGGGGATCGTTGTGGGGACAGATAATTCTAAAAGAATTTTTATCAAAAAGAAGTTTTAAGCCTAAGTTTGCTAGTAATTTGATGTACTGTTATTTTTACCGGTTTTCACGATGATATTTTATGTTGTTTTGGAGTATTTTCTGCATTTTATACAGGTTAAATGGAAGATTCCACATGTTGAGGTGTTTTGCAAGAATCTAGAAGATTTGGAGCTAAAATGAAGAATTATGATCCGAAGCCCGAGTCGACCGACTGGAAGGAGGAGTCGACCGACTCAGGGGCCGCCTTAGTAAAAAGGAAATTCTTTTTGGGCCTCTTTTCGAAACCCTAACTTCTAGAACTTCTTGGCCGACTTATGCATGACCTAGAGGAGCTATATAATCGACTTTGAGCAGAGAAGAAAGAGAGAGATGACTTCCATCAAGTTTTTGAAGCATTCAAGCATCTCTTTACCAAAAATCACCAAAAATTTACTTAGATCTTGTTTTCAGGGAGCACCCTTGTGTGAAGGTTTTCTTGTGCCTCTGTTCTTTTAGTTTTACAGAGAGAGAGAGCCACGTTTTGCTCTGATCTCTTTTTGATATTGCTTTCATATTGCAAACTTTTGATATTAATGATTATGATTGGTTTGTTTGCTATGTGTGAGTAGTTCCCTAGTTAGATCTAGGTTGTCAAAAGTTTTATGGGTCATTAGGTGCACGAATTGTTGCTGAATTCGTGACTACTCTCTGCTTTAATTTTAATTCATACAATATTTTGACTTGATCACTTAGAATATTGAATTTTAGGGTTTGTTGCATCATACACCCATTTTACATTAAATCCGGAGCCTTGTTTTTAGCAGGTGATCTCGTCCTTGTACAAACGAGAGTTTGGCTTGGAAGATCATGAACAATCAAATCTATTCCCAATGCATGCATTAGCTATATAGGTTGAAAAACATCCTTTCTGATTTGTTGGTTCATTCATAGTGCAATACGCAAAGAGATTTGGTATTGTATACATTTGTCTTTTGTGTTTAAAAGTAGAGCAACATTCAATCTCGTGCATGAGCCATATTACCCACGATTTACCTAAGTCTAGCGTTTTTAATCCATAAGTTACACAACTAGTTACCAGATAGATTGCATTCTAATAGAATCGAAACTCGACATAATCATCTGTGGGATCGATAACCTAATTTATACTACAATTGTACACTGTGCACTTGTAGTTAATTTTGGGTGAATAACTTTTCACGCATCAAGTTTTTCTGCGCCGTTGCCAGGGATTTAATGGTGTTTTCGATTTTCGTTAGGATTAGAGTTAGGAAGTTATGATAAAAACAGCTACTGAATATTTTTCTTCTTTTGTGTTTGATAGACAGAAAATGATGCAAGGAAAGCACAAAGGAGATGGGAAGCCGGATGTGGATTTCGTGAGAGCAAACAAATACCAAGATGGATACTTCAACCCACACTCGTTTTACAAGCCAATGCCACCAACAAATGAAGCGGAGAGCCTAGTTAAAGAAGTCCTGGAGATGCAGAACAGAACTTATGCTACCCTTTTGTAGAAGATGGATCAACTTTTCCTTACCCTTGATTCGCGTATAAGCCACCTTCAGATTGATGTCGGAAGACTTCATGAGCGAATGGAAGAGCTTGAAAGATTTGTGGGAGTCAGGAGAGTCACCAAGTATCCATTATCCATCCGAGCTATCCATACCAAGGGGATTGAAGAGGAGAAAACCCTAGAAGAAACAAGTGAAGAAAGATCGTCTGACACAATCAGTCGACTGCCATCAATGGTCGGTCGACGTGTCAACGGTCGGTGGACCGAGGAGAAGGTTGGCCGACTCTTAGATTCTGAAGAAGAAGTGGGATGTCCTTTGATGAAGGTTCCACCCAGGAATAGTGTCTACAAACCATGGTGCACTAATCAATAAGTGTATCCATGGATTCCAATTCATGAGTACGAAGTTGATGACTTAGGAATTGATTTTGAAGCTAAAGAAGATGATTGGGAGCTCAGGAAAGAAGTTGAGACCTATTCTAAAGTGTTAATGAGGAGGATGCCATTTGCAAGAGCCTGCAAGCTGAACGCTGAACTTGAAGACGTCCTCAGTAAGGTGATGAGATGGAAGATAACCCCAGAAGATGGGAATTGCCTGTTCACTTCGATTTGTGACAAAGCAATCATGTACTGGATGCCAGACAAGAAGAAGGATCCTGGACAATTTGAGCTTACTTTGACAATTGGAGATCAAATCTTCAAGAGATGCATGTGTGATCTAAGAGCGAGCGGTAACACCATACCTTTGTCTGCCATGGAAAAATTGGGACCACTTGAATTGAATTCTACCAAGAAGGAGATGCGATTAGCTGATGATACAACTGTTGTACCTTTGGGAAAACTCACTGAATTGCCATGTATGATTGGTGATAGATTCATTGCTTTGGATTTTTACATCCTGGAGACTTGCTATGCTGATGAGAAAGATGGGATAGAGCAGATTATACTTGGAAGATCGTTCCTTAAGACCGCTGGAGCTTTAATCGATTGCTCGGAAGACACAATAACATTAAGAGGTCTGGGAAGTCCGAACGTTAGTTTCAAGATCAAGGATAAAGAATTTGAAGAAGAAGATTTCGCCTGCTACTACCCAGAGAAGAAGAAGAAGAGTTTGGTAGTCATCACAAGTTCCAAACCAAAGATGAGAGTTATCAAAGAACCCATAAGGAAGAGTTTTCGACGCTCGAGTCGGTCGACTATGCCACCAGTCGGTCGACCCGGCTCCCCTGAACCTAAACGAAGATCAATTTCTTTGACAGCTTGTTCTATGACTGATGAAGATGTTCAATCCATTGCTCGTTGGATACGACCTGAGCACATTGAGGACATAATCCCTTTCTTATCAAACTCATTGAAGGTACTTGAGACACAATTCAAATATGATGTGGAGGAGTTTATCAAAGAATGTAAGGAGACGGAGTTACAAGAGTTGACACCATACTTACTGAAGAATAGGATGGGAGCCAAGGAGTTTTGCAGTAGACTTGCCAAGATGTGTGATGAAGTAATCGAGAAATCAATACCAAAGAAGCTTGGAGACTTTGGAAGAGCTGAGATCAATGTTATGATTGGGCACACAAGGTTTGAGAACGTCCCATATGATACTGGAGCTGGAGTAAACCTAATGTCACTCTCAGTTGCCAAAATGATGAAGTTTGACCAAATGGTGAACAAATGCGTGTTTTTGAGGTTAGCTGATGATACTTACAAGATAACCGAGGGAATAGTGAAGAATGTACTTGTGAGAGCCAATGGCCGGTTCTTCGTAGTAGATATCCACGTGGAAATGTTTGAAAGTGAGCCTCAACACCCGCTGATCCCTGGAAGACCATTCTTACACACTGCATACGACGAGATAGACTGCAGAACGGGAAAAGTTAAGTTCAGAGCTGCTGAATCCATTGAAGAAGAGAAGATGAGGATGACTGGAACTACACCTCAAGGTTTTGAACGCGCCCTCTACAAGGGAACCTACATTCCAACCCTAAGGAACAAGAAGCATGTGTCCACCAAACAATCACTGTTCGCTGCAAGAATTGAGATTGAGGAATTAGTAAAGAAAGCTGATAATGAAAACAAATTTGTGGATCTTACTGAAGATGATGATGATGAGGATTGTGAAGATGATCCTATGGAGGAACAGGAAGAAGATCAAGGAGCTGAGATGAGCTCTACCAAGTGAAGGATTCAAGTCAGACAAAGTTAAGCTATTGACTGTAAAGAAGCGCTTAGTGGGAGGTAACCCACTTGTGAGTCTGTTTTAGTTTAATTCTTTAGGATTTTGTACTTTTAGTCCCAATTTAGATTGAGTGAAAAAAAAAAAAAAATTTATTTTATGTTTTTTGGGCCAAGTCGGTCGACCCTGCGCTGAGCAGTCGGTCGACCCTGCGCTGAGCAGTCGGTCGACTCGACGGTCGAGTTCTATTAAACCCGAGTTTTTCATCATAATTTCATTAAAACTCAAATCTTCAAACACGATTTTCTCTCTCAATTTTCAACCAAATTTTGTGATTCAAAGTCCCCTGTGATCGAAATTTTAAACTCTATCATCCTGTATTAACAGTTTTTACGATCTGCAAGGTATTTTTTTGATTCAACTCATTTTCTTTCACGATTTTTTAGAGAAAAAGTTGAAAAATTTGAAAAATTGCATGTTGATGATTTAGAGTGGGATTTAGGTTGAATTTAATGTACAGTGGCCGAATATCATTGTCTATGTTAGACTCTGCAATAAATTTGAGTTGAATTGATGAATTATAGTGGATTTGATGATGATTTGATGAAGAAAAAAACTCGCGATCCGAGTCGGTCGACTCGATGGACGAGTCGGCCGATTACGGACTCTGATTTTTGATAAAAACGGTTTAAATTCCTATCGATTTTTCGTTCTTTTTGCAAATGTCTTCCTCTGATTCCGGGAGTGATGCCAACATTTGGGACAAAGCAGAGAACGAGAAGCTCGAGGACCCATTTCCCGATAGAAACCACACGGATGTTGTTAAGGACCACGCATGCCGGACAAGACAAAACCAGGATTGGGATGATTATGACACGGTTTTCTACAACCGTTACACGGACATTCTCATTCAGCCGATGCGTTTCCTAGACATCCCTTACATGTCCCATCTAAAGTTGAAGAACCATTTGAAGCGGTTGATGAAGAATGTCGGTATGGGGATCATTGGTTTCACCTGCTATGATACATACCCGGAGGCGGCGAGGCAGTTCTTAGCCTCGATGTATTTGGAGATACTGGGCCGCTGTGAGGACGTGAACCAATGGAGTCTCCATTTCAAGATCCGTGGTGAACATTACTCGCTCACACTGGCGGATATCTGTCATATTTTCGGTTTTCAGTGACGGGGAACCGAATATTGGAGCCTGAAGAGCTTTGGAGAGCGTGACCATATGTGGTCTATTATTGGGTCTGGCGTTTACGAGCCGACGAAGACGAAGCAGTCTTTGATCCGCCACCCCGTCCTTCGGATTTTAGCTAGAGTTATTAGCCACACACTCTTGAGATGGACTGAGGTCGGCCGACTCTACGAGCCGGAGTTGACCTTACTTTACTATGCCTTGGGTGATTCATTTCTGCTTCCAGACACACCTAAGGATACTGATTGGAACATGGGTGCCCTCTTTGCACACCATTTGGTTGATACGAGGAGTCACGTCTTCTTGGGAAACGCTACTTCTCAGAAGACGGAGACCGTGGGGAGCCTTTTGACTCCCATCATGAAGTGGTGTGAAGTGCCCCTTGACCTATTCACCACGGAGGCCGCCGATGCGACGAAGATTACTCTAGATGAGGCCTCACTTGATCATTCTGAGATTGTTCGTATGGGAGGATGGTACGAGTTCATTCGGGATGATGGCGCGACTTGTTTCTTCCGCCTCCCGAACGAGAGTCATGTTAGGCTCGATTCACAGGAGGATATTGGGTTTCACCCACCTGCTGACTTGCTGACGGTTATAGCCGCTGCACCGACTTTGCTACCAGAGGCCATGCATGCCCCACATCGCCATACCAGACGCGCCGCCCAGCCACCGTGCACTTCTACTTCCCAGCCGCGTGATTCACACCGAGCTTATGACTTTCCATTTGCTGGAGCGAGATTCTCTACTGGGGGAATGCCAGATTTCTTCGATTTACCCGAGCAGCCACCATTTGAGGCGAGTCCAGAGGTGAAGTACGACTACAAGATGGAGCGCCACAGGAGGAAGAACAAGATTGCTCGCTGGTTTTATTTGTTTTTCACAGGTAGTTCGTCTGACCAAGGAGTCCACGGCCAACCAGGAGAGTACCAGAGCCGCAGAGAGCTGCAGATACTGAGGACCGACGAAATGATGATGATAATGCGGAGACCGAGTCGGATGACTTTACCTTGAGGCGGTCGACTGCGGCACAAAGAGGAAAGACGATGCAGTTTTCCACAGCGCCGAGCACCTTGACGAGTTTCCCGGATGATCTGATGATGATGAGCCACGTGCCACCATATTTCTTTGGAGGCACCAGTTCTTCTCACGACTTTGACCCTACAGCTGAGAGGAGACGCACTCGCAGTCCTCGCGATTAGACACGGTTCTATCATTTTATTTCCAGCATTTACTTTTATTTTTCTCTGGATTTCTCTTTGCATTTTTGTTTTGACTTGGTTTTACTAGGACAGTGAAATTTAAGTCTGGGGGAGGGAGTATTATGACTTTCTTTCGTTTTATGGATCTTTGGTAAACTTTTTGTTGTTTGATATGATGCTATTATCACTTTCCACCTTCTTTAACTATGATTGAGTGACTCAGCAGTATTGACAATGACCAACCATATGGAAATCCAGAGAGCTTAATAGATACAATACGGAGTAGACCCACGTGATTTTCTTGAATTTTTCAGCAATGCCAGAGCACAATACAGTTAAGTCTGTATCATTTCGTTTGTCACATTTGCCATTATGTCTTGCTAAATATTCGTTCACAAGCATGATTTTTTTATCTTCAGCTCTCCCTAAAGAAAATTTTATGAAAAGTATGTATTTGGTAAAAACCTAGTGATGAGGTAGAGGGAAATTCCTTAAGACACCAATTATTCATCACTAGAAGCTCAGGATCTATGCGGTTAGGGAAATTCCCGACGATACCATGATGCATTTGAACCCTTGAGAACTTAGTTGACAGCGAGGCTAGGAAAATTTCCTACGATGCCATTATTCACCTAAACTTTGAGAAATTTTGAGTTATAAACTGAATGATTAAAAAAAGATAATTCTGGGGGAGAGCGAAAAGACCATCTTGTGCTAGATTAGGTGACGATTGATAAGCATTTCCGGCTATGTTATGACAGTAGAATGAGTTGCTTTGATGGTATCTGAAATATGGTATTCATTGTGGTTGGGATAACTCTAATTTGTTCTTAATAAGTTTTCAATTGGAGAATACAACTTGGTCTGCGTATTGGTCAGCTGTTAGAGATGTCACAATGAAAGAAATGGTTGCTGAAAGTTGATAGCTTGATCACGGTAAACCGGATTTGTTTTTGACCACTAACTAGCTCTTTATTTACTCGAGGGCGAGCAAAAGCTAAGTCTGGGGGAATTTGATGTACTGTTATTTTTACGATGATATTTTATGCTGTTTTGGAGTATTTTCTGCATTTTATACAGGTTAAATGGAAGATTTCACATGCTAAGATGTTTTGTAAGAATCTAGAAGATTTGGAGCTAAAAGGAAGAATTATGATCCGAAGCCCGAGTCGACCGACTGGAAGGAGGAGTCGACCGACTCAGGGGTCGCCTTAGTAAAAAGGAAATTCTTTTTGGGCCTTCTTTTCGAAACCATAACTTCTAGAACTTCTTGGCCGACTTATGCATGACCTAGAGGAGCTATATAATCGACTTTGAGCAGAGAAGAAAGAGAGAGATGACTTCCATCAAGTTTTTGAAGCATTCAAGCATCTCTTTACCAAAAATAACCAAAAATTTACTTAGATCTTGTTTTCAGGGAGCACCCTTGTGTGAAGGTTTTCTTGTGCCCCTGTTCTTTTAGTTTTACAGAGAGAGAGAGAGCCACGTTTTGCTCTGATCTCTTTTTTATATTGCTTTCATATTGCAAACTCTTTATATTAATGATTATGATTGGTTTGTTTGCTATGTGTGAGTAGTTCCCTAGTTAGATCTAGGTTGTCAAATGTTTTATGGGTCATTAGGTGTACGAATTGTTGCTGAATTTGTGACTACTCTCTGCTTTAATTTTAATTCATACAATTTTTTTGACTTGATCACTTAAAATATTGAATTTTAGGGTTTGTTGCATCATACACCCATTTTACATTAAACCCGGAGCCTTGTTTTTGCAGGTGATCTCGTCCTTGTACAAACGAGAGTTTGGCTTGGAAGATCATGAACAATCAAATCTATTCCCAATGCATGCATTAGCTATATAGGTTGAAAAGCATCCTTTCTGATTTGTTGGTTGATTCATAGTGCAATACGCAAAGAGATTTGGTATTGTATACATTTTTCTTTTGTGTTTAAGAGTAGAGCAACATTCAATGTCGTGCATGGCCCATATTACCCGCGATTTAACTAAGTCTAGCGTTTTTAATCCATAAGTTACACAACTAGTTACCAGATAGATTGCATTCTAATAGAATCGAAACTCGACATAATCTCTGTGGGATCGATAACCTAATTTATACTACAATTGTACACTGTGCACTTGTAGTTAATTTTGGGTGAATAACTTTTCACGCATCATAATTATTCTCCCCGATTCTGACTGAATGAATTAAGTGAAGGGGGGTATGTATTTATATATCTTAGTAGTCATCTAAGCCCATGGGCTAATCTCGGAAAAATGGAAATATTCCATTTTTCCGGAATCAGGGAATCTGTGATAAGATTTGATCTTATTCTGTCCGAGCTTAAACTTCAACCTTAGACGAAGTAGTTTATACCCCTGCTTCGGACACTAACATCTAACCATTCTCAGTCGAGGTATCCCTCGATCATCGGGGTCGAGGATTCCAATCCTATTGAAGGGACTTATATCCTAATCTGTAATTAGGGAAAGATTGGTAGGGACCGGATCTAAATTATTGTCAAGCTATTGATAAGGGGTACTAATCCCACCATCAACACCTAATCCTTAATACTCAAACGGTGCTTCCCCCTACCCGGCGCACCAAATGTTGAGACTGGGTTCAACTTCTAATTATTTATAATTAGAGGGGTTCGTTTATTGGAGTAAGTTAAGTAAAAAGACAAAAGGAATTCTCGGAAAAATAAGTTTTATTGATAATATTAATTACAAGAGTGTTAATTTGGAATGCCAAATTAGCTTTTATCAAAGATAAGTATTTAGCCTAGGTTTGCTAGTAATTCTTTTCCCGAATTCTGAATCTCAATTTTAGTGAAGGGGGGTCTGTATTTATATATCTTAGTAGTCGGTTATCTAAGCCCATGGGCTACCTCGGGAAAATGGATATTCCCTTTTTCCAACATCAGGGAATCTGTTATAAGATTTGATCTTATTATGTCTGAGCTTATACTTCGGCTTGAGAGGAAGTAGTTTATACCCCTGCTTCGGACACTAAAATCCGACCATTCATTATCGAGGTATCCCTTGGTCATCTGAGCCGAGGATTCTAATCCTATTGAAGGGACTTATAACCTAATCCATAATTAGGGAAAGATCGATAGCGACCGAATCTCAATTATTACCAAACTATTGATAAGGGGTGCTAACCCCACCATCAACAAAATCCATTTTAACGCTTGCCAATCTGAGTCCCTGGATCATCCATAAACTGACTTACTAACCCAACATAATGAGCTAAATCAGGCTTGGTACCATCCAGGGCATACATTAAACTTCCAACTGCATTTACATAAGGAATTGTACTCATAGCTCTAGCATGTGCTCTTGTTTCTTCTTGATTTAAACTTTTGAGTCTGAATTGACTTCCCTTGGGTGTTGTAATTGGCTTACAATCACTCATATTGAATGTCTTCAAAACCTGTTCCAAGTATCTCTGTTGAGATAACTTCAAAATTCCTTTTGCCCTATCCCTTAAAATATCCATTCCAAGGATCCTTTTGCCTGCTCAAAGGTCCTTCATATCAAACTCACTAGACAAACATTTCTTAAGCCTTTTGATTTCTGCCATATCCTTTGAAAATACGAGCATATCATTAATATAGAGCAATTGGTAGACCCACTTGTTTAACTCTGGACCTTTAGAGTAAACACATGGATCATATTAACTTTTGTCAAAATCTTGATCTTTCATAAACTGATGAATTTTTTTATTCCATTGCTTGGGAGCTTGTTTTAATCCGTACAAGAATTTTTTTAGTAAACAAAGTAAGTTCTCCTTCCCTTTTTCTTCAAAACCATCTAGTGATCCACCCACTAGTAGAAAACTGAGAATTAACCACGGCATAGCCACGGTTTACCGTGGCTATACTTAAATTAGTCACGGAAATGGTGGCCACGGTTGTAGCTACGGTTGACCAAGGCTAATATTTTAGCCACGAATTTAGCCACGGCCGAACCGTGGCTACACGTCTTTCTGATTCACAAAATTAACACAATTTAAAAAAGAACTAAAGCCACGGTTTTGCCATGGATAGCCCATGGCTATGATAATTATAGCCATGGCATAGCTACGATAAAATGATGGCTAATTAGCTTGTCAACTCGAACAGTCGCCTCGACTGCCATTTCCGCTTTAATGTCGAACCATGCATATAGCCACGGTTCTTCTGTGGCTATTTCGTGGCTACGCTTGTTTTATATACAACACCTTCCTTTTCTTCTCCGAATCTCCTTCCCCTCTTCTCTCCCCTTCCCTTTTCAGGCGATCTTCTTCTTCCTCTCTCTCCCCACCGGCGATAAAAAAAATAAAACTTAAACTCCTTTTAGCCCAGCTCAAACCACCATCATTGCTAGTCGAAACCAGCCTTCCGATGGTGGGATTAGTTTTGCTAAGATGAGTTTTAAGTTTTAAAAATTCCAAAAAAAAAAAAAAAAACTAAACATTATAACTGGTTGTTCCCCATGCCGAGTTACAGTCACCGCTCGTCGAAACTGCTGTTCCGGCGGTTCATGATGTTCCGGTGGCGGTCTCTCGTATTAGGGAACAACCAGTTTTTAGTGTTTTTTTTTTAACTGTAGCCACGGAATAGCCACGGTTCGACCGTGGCTATTCTTCCACTCTTTCTATCGTGGCTATATTGTCACGTCTGTTTCGTGGCTAATACGGCTGGTAATCATGGTTATGTCGTGGCTAAATAGCCACGGGGTAGCCACGACATATATAGCCACGACCCTATAGCTACGGATTTTTTTCGTGACTACGCTGTGGCTATCCTTGTATAGCCTCGGATATTTTCGTGCTATTTTTGGAATTCTACTAGTGATATAAGAATGCAATCTTGACATCAAGCTTCTCCAGTTCCAAATCTTGGTTAACCACCGAAGATAGCAATTTCCTTATGGACTCATGCTTACCACTGGAGGAAACACTTCCATAAAATCAATTCCTTCAATATGTGCATATCCCTTCGCCACTAATCTAGCTTTAAACATGGGTTTCCTACCCCCGAAATGCATGGCTTCCATTTGAACACCCACTTAGATCCAATTACCTTTTTATCAATAGGTCTTGGAACTAATATCCAGGTTGCATTCTTAAACAGCGAACTGATTTCATCTTTCATTGCTTCAGACCATAGCTTTCAATCCTTTGACTTCCTAGCTTCTAAAGCTATCTTAGGTTCTTCTCCAAATATCTCTTCTGCACAACTCATAGCATAGGCTGCTACAACATACTTTGATGGAAACTTGGTAGATCTGCTTGGTCTATTAGCAGCCAACTGATAATTCTCCAATTCTTCTGAATCCCCTTCTGTATATGAGTTTGAACTCGCTTGACCGATTGAGTATTCTCTCAAAATGATAAGATTTCAAACTTTTTTGACCGATTGAGTTTTCACTCTCGGAATGATCTTCATTCAATGATTCATGTTCTGAATCTTATGTAGCTTCACCACTGGAATTAGCTCCACCTTGAGCTGAACTCATATCCTGATCAACGTCATCATCATGTATTGAGCTAGTTTCAGTTGGTCTAGTAATTAATCATGGACTAAATGTTACCCTCTTGGTTGGCTTTGTCACCTTAGGTTCTGCCTCTTTCTTGTCACTATTCTATGTTTTAAGAATATCTATGTATACCTTATTTTCATTAAATAATCAAGAATTTTTCTTCATCCAACATCCATACTCTGTAACCCTTAGTCCCACTAGGATAGCTAACAAATATCCCCTTCTCTGCCCTAGGACTAGTCTTTGCTTGAGTTACATGAACATAGGCAACACATCCGAACCTTCTCAAATTATCTAGACTTGGCTTCCTCCCAGTCCACTTCTCTACTGGCAACTTGAAATCAATAGATGAATTTGGTGATCTGTTTATCAAATAAACAACTGTGGAAGCAGCTTCAGCCCAAAACCCCTCATCTAAACCACTTTTTGACAATCAGCATCTAACTTTCTCCATGATAGTTTTATTTTTGCGTTCTGAGGCACCATTCTGTTGTGGCATGTATGTACATGCCATGTGTCTCACAATGCTTGAATCTTTGCAGAGCTTATCAAACAGCTGATTACAAACTTTAACCCGTTATCAGTTATGAGATATTTTATCTTCTTATTGTGTAAGTCTCAACTCGGATTTTCTATTCATTGAACATCTAATAAGTTGAACTCTTAGTCTGTAGAAAAAAAATTCAAACCTTCCTTAAGAAATCATCAATGAATATAATATAATATTAATTCCCAACTAAATTTTTTGTCACATTAGTTGAACTCCACAAATCTAAATGTATATATTCAAGAACTTCTTTAGAGATGTGTTTCCCCTTAGGAAAACTCAATTCATGAGCTTTACCATAAACACAACTATCACATAACTCCAAGGTTCAAAGTCTTCCTATATGTGATGTAACCTTCTTTGAATAATACATCAATACTCCTCTGATTCATGTGAGATATCCTTGAATGCCAAATTTTTGACATGTCAATGCTTGAGCTTGCCATATTAACCTCTCCTTTAACCACAATACTATCTAAGTAATACATACCATATTTGTATGTACCAGATAACACTTCTTTACAACTGTCCTTCTTGAAGAATTTTACATAATCATCATCACCCTTATACCTAAAGCCATGCTTACATATACACCCGTAGGATATAAGATTTCTCTTCATTGTAAACATATACCTCACTTATGTGAGAATTACAGTTTGACCATTTGGCTTGATGATATTCATCTCCTCGTGCCTTCAACTAAACTCTGTGTATCATTTTCCATCATCACTTTTGTGCCTCTGAATTCTTTCAAGTCATACAAACAATCTTTGTCTGGTGTTATATGAAAACTTGCACCTGAATCCTTTACCTAAGAACGAAGCCACAAAATAACAACAATAGGTACCAAATTCTTTTACTACTTTTAAATCATATCTAATAATCGCAACTAGGAACACATATATACAAAACATGTATACGTATTCCAAAAGATAACATCTGAGATAGATGTATCTTGCCAAATACGCAGCAAACCTTAGATCGAAAAGTCATAATTTTTTTTCTGACCTTCATTGTGTCGCGTAATTGATAGATCTCCAGATCCCTAACACTGAAGGGAATGTCTTGGATATCATACTTGTATTCACTCTAGTATAGTTGTGAAGTCGAGATAAGACTATCATGTCTGGGTAGTTATAATGATTTGCTAGAAGCCGCTTATAACTTATGAGTTGTGAACTCATTGCCAGTATTATATGATCCTATAGGGTCACACACCTAAGCAAACTGGATAACAAATATTGGGAATGATCATTAGAGTAATGATCTAATCAATGTGTAATTGTTACACATTGATATGGAGGTTTTAAGAGTGTGTCGACCGACACACATGCTTGTGTCGACCGACACACATGCTTGTGTCGACCGACACACATGCTTGTGTCGACCGACACACATGCTTGTGTCGACCGACACACATGCTTGTGTCGACCGACACACATGCTTGTGTCGACCGACACAGCACCGGATTAATGATACCGGGTTTTAATTAATGACTTAATTTAAACCGGTTAATCCACTGGTTAACCAGGAATTCTCTGGGTCGCCATATATAAGATAGAGGCACGACCTAGAGACTTTCTAACCTAGTTTCACAGCCACCAAAGAATCCCAATCCCAAGAGAATTGTTCTCTAGAGTCACTAGCATCCCTGATCCAGCTTTGTGTGAGTGTGGACTTGCTATAGAGGCGCAGCATCTGAGGCGCTCCTGATCTCGATATCCTGTTTATTCTGCAGTTCAACCTGATGAGGGAGAGTAGCCGGAGGATTCACAAGATGTTGTGGAACCAACACCTGTGGTGCCTGAAGTTTGCAGGTCCGGAAAGATTCGTAATGAAGTCGAGAGATACGGATTTCTCGTGACTAACTGTCATGATCTTCTGATCATTGATAGTGACGAACCTGCAACTTTGGAAGAAGCAATGTTGGGCCCTGACTCTGAAAAATGGCTTAAGGCCAGTGAATCCGAAATGGAGTCCATGTCAATCAACAAAGTTTGGTCTTTGGAAGATTTGCCCGATGGTGCAAAAGCCATTGAGTGCAAATGAGTCTTCAAGAAGAAGATTGACGTGGATGGTAATGTACAGATGTACAAAGCTAGATTGGTGGCAAAAGGTTTCAAACAAGTGCATGGTGTTGACTATGACGAAACCTATTTCCCAGTCGCTATGCTTAAGTCCATTAGGATTCTCCTAGGGACTGCCGCTTATTATGATTATGAGATTTGGCAGATGGATGTGAAAACCGCCTTCCTGAATGGGATTCTGGAAGAGGATGTGTACATGACACAACCTGAGGGTTTTGTAGATCCTAATAACCCTAGGAAAGTATGCAAGCTTCATCGATCCATTTATGGATTGAAGCAAGCATCTCGGAGTTGGAATCTTTATTTTGATGAAGCTATTAAAGAATTTGGTTTCATCAGGAACGAAGAGGAACAGTGCGTTTACAAGAAGACTAGTGGGAGCGCAGTTGCTTTTCTAGTATTGTATGTAGATGACATATTGCTTCTCATAAATGATATTCCGTTGCTTCAGTATGTTAAGACTTGGCATGGAAGTTGTTTCTCGATGAAGGATATGGGAGAAGCTGCATACATTTTTCGAATAAGGATCTATAGAGATAGATCGAAGAGGCTAATTGGATTGTGTCAGGATACTTACATTGATAAGGTCTTACACAGGTTCAATATGCATGATTCCAAGAAGGGATTGCTTCCAATGTCACATGGCATTACTCTCAGCAAGAAGCAGTGTCCTTTGACACCTGCTGAGCGAGAGCACATGAGTAGGATTCCCTATGCCTCTGCGATAGGATCTATCATGTAAGCCATGCTATGTACACGGCCGGACGTCGCTTGTGCTTTGAGCATGATGAGTCGATACCAATCCGATCCCGGTGAGAGTCACTGGACTGCCGTCAAGACAATCCTGAAGTATTTGAGGAATACTAAGGATAAGTTCTTGGTTTACGGAGGAAGTGATGAGCTTGTGGTGAGTGGATACATCGATGCTAGTTTCCAGACGGACAAAGACGATTTCCGATCTCAATCTGGTTATGTCTTCTGTCTGAATGGCGGTGCAGTTAGTTGGAAGAGTTCCAAGCAGAGCACTGTAGCAGATTCCACAACATAAGCTGAGTACATTGCTGCTTCCAAAGCGGCAAAGGAAGCTGTTTGGATTAGGAAGTTCATCACTGAACTTGGTGTGATTCCTAGCAGTTCTGAGCCTGTGGCATTGTTGTGTGATAACAATGGAGCTATAGCTCAAACAAAGGAACCCAGATCACACCAGAAGTCCAAACACATCGAGAGAAGATATCATCTGATACGAGATATCATTGAGAGAGGAGATGTGAAGATCAGCAGAGTCCCGACGGACGAGAATGTTGATGATCCTCTGACTAAGCCACTCCCACGGCCCAAGCATGAGAGTCATGCTGGTGCGATAGGAATTAGATTTCTTGAGTAGTAATCTTAATTTGAGTGGGAGTTGTTTGTTTTGTTTTGATGTTCATGTAAACATACTTTGGTTATGTTTTATTTAATGCAGTTGTTTCACTATTATTTAATTGTGCAATTGTTTAATTAAATAATAGTCCCAAAATAATTTAAGGCATTCTTATAGGTCATCAAATATGTGATTGAATCATGAAACCCTATAAGCAATAGATGTCATAAATTACTCAGGTCCCTGGTCGAAGGTTATTAAATTGGGACATTAATAACCGCGCGAGACTAGTATATGATATGACTGATGACCAAGTTTCATGGTGTTATTGATAGGAGTATCAAAGTCAATCACATTGATATGTGTTGTGAACACGGTATCGGACGTGATCCGCTAATGAGAACTCAACTATAGAGTATAGTCCTTAGACCTGAGTCATCATGATTTTCTGCATATGAATTGGTCTGCTTTGACTTTGTCAAACGTCATCCGTAGCTGGTGATTATTCAAACATTGATTGGGCATATCATGAAGTATGTGGGGAACAGGGGATGGAACAAGATGGGATTTGTCCCTCCTATATAACGGGAGTTAAATATCTCTAGGCCTATCGAAGATTTGATACTGATGGAATGTGTGGCCACACTCAAACAAGCTGAATGTCAGTTGTTTGTCTTTATCAGTATAAATCAGAGTTCGATAAACGTGATTTGGCCTTATAAGGATGACACGAGTTCTTGCCTTATGCTGAATCGAGATATAGAGACAAAGGGATTATTGGAATAAGTTGATTCCAGTACAAGTGGGAGATTGAAGGGAATGTCTTGGATATAATACTTGTATTCACTCTAGTATAGTTGTGAAGTCGAGATAAGACTATCATGTGATACTGGGTAGTTATAATGCTTTGCTAGAAGCCGCTTATAACTTATGAGTTATGAACTCATTGCTAGTATTATATGACCCTATAGGGTCACACACCTAAGCAAACTGGATAACAAATATTGGGAATAATCATTAGAGTAATGATATAATCAATGTGTAATTGTCACACATTGATATGGAGGTTTTAAGAGTGTGTCGACCGACACACATGCTTGTGTCGATCGACACAGCTCCGGATTAATGATACCGGGTTTTAATTAATGACTTAATTTAAACCGGTTAATCCACTGGTTAACCAGGAATTCTCTGGGTCGCCATAAATAAGATAGAGGCACGACCTAGAGAGTTTCTAACCTAGTTTCACAGCCACCAAAGAATCTCAATCCCAAGAGAATTGTTCTCTAGAGGCACTAGCATCCCTGATCCAGCTTTGTGTGAGTGTGGACTTGCTATAGAGGCGCAGCATCTGAGGCGCTCCTGATCTCGATATCCTGTTTATTCCGCTGCCAAGAAACTCCAGGTATATCCGTGATCCGAACAATAGATTCAATCAACATGATCTAAGGGCTAAAAGGAATCACTAGGTTAATGAAAAGTTTTGTAACCTACACCCTAAATTCCGTCAAACACCTTCCTTTTGTCTCTCTTGCAGGTCACCTTACATCGTGAAGCTTGAATTAAAACACCGTCGAATCCACACCTCCGGAGATGCGCATCTGATAAGCAACAAACCGGAGCTCTGATACCACTTGTAATAGTTTCGGCTCTTATTCTCTTAGATAAATCGATCGCTCAACTCATACTACCACACAATTGTTTAAAGGTAAAGAAAGACACAATGATTTAACGAGTTTCCCAAAGTGATTTGGTATGTCTCGTGAGAGGCGGTGCTCTCAAATCAACTATCTATGATTAAGTTTACAAGTTTTTTATTTGTTACAGAGAAATAAAGAATCATTGAAAGAAAGAGAGAGGGTAACGAGGATGATGATAGTCTCTGACTTATACCGGCTCAAGCAAGTTAGCTCAAAACTTTATATGTTACAACAAACTTTAACGTCTTCTTCAACGTCGTTTTCCTCTTCTCTTGTACTTGGGTTTTAACCCATTATTCCTTTCTTTTTTGGACTTCGGTTTAAGAGCACGTATATTGAGGGTTCTAAACGCGGAATTCTAAAAAAAAATTATTAAGAAAATCGCGGACTCCACCAAAAACTAAGAACCTATCCTTATATAAGGATCGGTTCTTAACAAATGGCGCGTCATGATTGGTTCGTATTTATTTTTATCTGTAATTATTAATTTTTTTTAAGAAACTTCCAAGAAAAATTTTATCAATGGACATACTCTAATGTTTAAACCCAATAAGTTAAGATTAAATGAGACAATTGGTCAACATTAGTGGTATGACTTATGTTTATTATAATATTTTCAGTCTCTGATGTAAGAGAATACACCATCACCAGCAATTCTAAATCGATTCTGAAAGGATTTCAGAGTAGTTATATGTGCTCAAGTTATTAAGACGTGTACTATTTAACTTTCTATTTTTTTGTCTTTCAAAATTGCAGATGTAAGTGAGGAATAATTAACACATCTACAAGTAGCCCTGGACACATTATCCGTGATCCGATCCGTTCCAGGCGGATAGTTGATTTTAAGATTTGCTGCGATCCGGAAATTTTCGGATATTCGGAAATACGGATATCCGGACTTTTTTTAGTGATCTACAAATTATCCGTTCCGTCCAAATTGTTATACGTTGCTGATAAAACGCCAAACGAATTTTCATTTCACCAGTTTTGCAGAGCTTGTACGATTATCACCATTGTAAAACGATGATGGTGACTTCTTCTGATTTTATCGTTTCTTGAAAGAAAACATGAGTTTGGGCCTTTTACTTTTACTTCATGACCCATTTCATATATAACTAATTAATTTTGTTATTTCTCTTTGTGTATGAAACTTTTTTTTACTTGAATATATTGATTATTTTTAAACTATGTCGTTTCTGTATACACGGTTATATACCTATATATATTATATACATAAATATAATTATACGGATTGGAGCGGATATTCGGTCTTATAAAAAACGATATTTGTGATTTGCTCCTATCTGAACGGATCTTACATTTTAATATTTGCTTTGCTCATAACCCTTACGGATATCCGGATTTTTCGGATCAAATCGAAGCGGATATCGGAACGGATCGGATTGAAAGGATATTTTGCTTAGGCCTATCTACAAGTACTACTTGATCATTGGAGGAAGAAAAGGAATTAAGTCCTTGAACTATTTTTTCTGTGTTTCTCATGATCAAATATATATGAACCGTCTGATCAGTCTGTGAGTTGACGAGAGTCAACATTAGATTTCCCACCACCCACTCACTGATGCTTACGGAGTTACGAAGCAAAATTGCATAAAATTATTTTAATAAACTAACGGACACATATATTTTCTCGAAATCGACGAAATTTGTTTTAGTCACAATAAATAAATATACGATAAAAAATATGTGGAGTCACGAAATCGAGAAATAAAAACAATTAAAACACATATACTGTAAAAGCAAAACTCAAACTAAACTAAACTAGAAGCATCAGGCAGACCTTGACGCCAATCGTCATCTCTATTGGTCGCCGAAACTCGGCGGTTTCCGCCGCTGCTGCGATTAACGTTACCGTCAGCATTAACGTTGTCTTCCGTCTGTTTAACGGAGACGTCTGCTCGACAAATGGGGCAATTGGATTGCTCCTTGAGCCACTTCTCGATACAAGGCACGTGGAACGCGTGTTTACACGCGCTGAGCTGCCGGATATCCTCGCCGTCGGCAAACACCGACAGACACACGGAGCACTCGTTCCCGATCTCCTTGGAATGTGTCTCTTTCTGGAATTTCACGCCAAAGTCAGGCGCTGTGTCGCTTCCTCTGTCGGACGTGATCGGCGAGGAGACTTGGGGTAATTCTTCGGAGGAGGAGTTGCTGCTGCTGCGGCGGCGGCGATGACGACGGTCGGAAGAACACGGAGCGGAGAAGAAGAGGGCGAAAACTAGGGCGGGGACGGCGATGATGGCGATGACGGCGAATATTAATTTGAGAGGAGAGAAGTCGATGCTTCGGGGAGGTGCCGGGAACGGTGGCGGAGGTCCGATGATGATAAAGGTGGCGTTGGAAGTGACGGTGGTGCCAGGGAAAATGGTGGTTGGATCTGTAGCGGCTGAAGTCGGGACAACGGCGCCGGAGCCGAAGGTTATTGTATTATTGGACATTATTATGTGATTGGAAATTGGTGGGGAAGAGAGATAATAATGGAAAGTGCTTCGTAGTTTACTAGCTAAGTTTTGCTTCTGTTTGAATAATTTTTATTTTTTTTCTTCTTTTTCCCGTCGAAGGGTCAAAAAAATATAAAATTGGAATAAACAGTGTTAAAAAGGAAATGTTAAATTAATAAAAACAAAAATAAAACCGGACACGAGTAGCAAACAGGTCTTCCAAGTTCCAAGTGTTACTTATTTGAAACGACGGTTTAATCGTATTCTTATTCGCTAGATTTAGTGCATGTTTTATGATTTCATAACCTCAAATACAACCTTCATAACGGTTTATTGTAAAGTGAACCAGTAATGTGGGTTTTCTCTTTTCTTTATTTTTCATGTTGAAATTTCTAAATTTCTTCCATAATGCAATGAAATTAAAAGGTGGATCTTCTTTGGTGTTTTGTTATGATTGTGTTACATGGGAGGAGTGGTTGGAAATTTGGTGGTTGTCGGTGCCACTCAAATTATTTATTCTTTATTTCCACCTTGTAATTAATTAGTTAATTTATGTATGACTCTTGGAGTCTTGGTACTTCGGGTTTGGGTCGTAAACTAATGGCCCAGCGAATCGAGTTTTAGGCCCTGACAGAATATTAAAATGGCACCAATCTTTATAAAATTGTAATATGGCAGTTGCAAACGAGAGACGCATAATAAAAAGTGAGCAAGAGAGAGTTCTAGTTCATCTTTGGTATATTTTTTCCTAGTTGAAATAATATATTGATTGGCGGAAGTTACTTTAAGAGAATGTAATGTGATAATCTTATTACAAGAGATTTACATCATATTTATATAAGAATACGAGTCTAATTAGGGACAAATTAAGAAATGAATCAATCATAATCAATTACATTTAATTATAAGAATCATCTTTACTTGTATCATAATTATTATTATGCCTCTTTCAAGATGGAGGGTTCTTGAGAACTCCAATCTTGGAGCATGCTAGTTGAAAGCAAGATCGAAGTAGGGGCTTTGTTAGTGTATCAGCAAGCTTGTCGTTGGTTGAGACATACTTGACCAGTAACATTTCCGCTTGTATTTGATTGCAGACAAAATGGTAGTCTAGAGCAATGTGTTTCATTAGAGAATGAAATACTGGATTGACACATAAGTATGTTGCTCCGATATTGTCACAGTAAATGACAGGTTCTTGGGGAAGTTCTATCCGAAGTTCAGTAAGTAATGAGCAAATCCAGCGTACCTCAGATGCCGTGTTGGCTACGGCTCTGTATTCGGCTTCCGTAGAAGACCGTGCAACACCATTTTGTTTCTTTGAGGACCAAGAGATTGGATTTCTTCCAATGTAAACAATGTATCCGTTGGTGGAGACATAATCTTCCGTATCTCTTGCCCAATCTGCATCCGAGAAGGCGTGTAAAGTAAGAGGCGAGTGGTTGTGAAAGGTGATACCATGTGTTGGAGTACCTGCTAAGTATCTTAATACTCTTTTTGCTGCAGCCCAATGTTCTTGTGTTGGTTTATGCATGAATTGGGAGAGACGATTGACGGCGCAGAATAGGTCGGGTCTCGTAAAAGCGAGATATTAAAAACTGCCCACTAGTGATCGATATTGGGATGCGTCAGTGAGTGGTGTGCCATCATGAAGACGAAGTTTTTGCGCCGATGAGAGAGGCGTAGAGACCGGCTTGGAATCAGTCATATTGTGCTTTGCTAAGAGATCCTCCACATATTTGCGTTTCATTAGATGAAGGCTGGAAGCAGAACGTATTACCTCTACTCCTAGAAAATAATGGAGATCATTAGGATATTTTATTGATAAACGATCTGCAAACGCCTTTAAAACGTGTGATACCACCGTGGTGGAATAGCCAGTGACTATGATGTCATCGACATAGACGAGGACATATGTTATAGCGGTGCCGTTGTTTTTGATGAAGAGAGACGTATCCGCCAATGATGGTGTAAATCTGGTATTAAGAAGATGTTGGCACAGAGAGTTTTACTATGAGCGAGGAGCTTGTTTCAGACCATAGATTGGTTTGCGTAAGCGACAAACAAACGACGGTCTATCACGATCAATGAATCCCGGAGGCTGTGATATGTAGATTTCTTCTGTAAGCTCTCCTTGAAGAAAAGCATCGTTGACATCAAGTTGTTTAAGTGACCAAGAGTTTCTTGTGGTGACATCCAGGACAAGGCGAATTTTTGTCGTTTTGATCACCAGACTAAAGGTTTCTACATAGTCTATTCCATATTGCTGAGTATATCCCTTAGCAACAAGTCAAGCTTTGTATCGATCAATTGTTCCATCGGAGAGATATTGCGTCGTAAACAGCCATTGACAGCCCACGAGATTTTGAGTTGACTGTGAAGGTACCAAATCCCAAGTGTGATTTGCGATTTGTGCATCGAATTCAGCAGAGGCAGCACGACTCCAATTGGGGTCCTTAAGTGCTTGTTGAATCGTGTGAGCTTCTGAAATCGGCTCCATCAATCCTATAACAGAGAGAGTATATTTCTGTATCTGTTTGACAATATTGCTTTGGCTTCTAGTTTTCATTTTATGAGTATTTGACTTAAGTGGTTTTGGTGGTTGTTTGGGTCGAGATCGCTTTTGGGTGCGGTGGTTTATTATTTGGTTTTAAGACACGGTTAGGTGTGGATGGGGCTGAATAATCGTGGTTTGTGTCTGAGTTGGAGGTAACAACTCATTCTGAGTATGAGCAGTGGGCTCTGTGGAAGGTGGGTTGGGCTGGGCCATGGGTTGTGGCCCATTATGATTTGGAGCAGTGGGCTCAGATTGGGGAAGAGAAGAAGTCGAAGGATTAGATGATACCTAGGTTGGTGTCGGTGTTGATGATGAGGTGTTTGACGATGATGAAGGAGAGTGAAGGTTAGAGTCCGAGGGTCTGTCGTGAGTGGCCGGCGGAGTCGTCGAAAGGACCGAAATTTCCGTCACCGGTGGTATTTCATCATATGATTCAGATGAAATTTTCTCAAGCGATGGTGATTCTGTTTTGCTGAACGGAAAAGTGTCCTCAAAAAATTGAACATGTCGAGACGAGTAGAGGCATCCAGATGGAGGATGTAAGCATAAGTATGCGCTTTGGGTCAATGAATAGCCGACAAATACACATTCAAGAGAGCGGGCTTCCAGTTTGTGTGCCGTATAAGGTCGGAGCCAGGAAAAACATAAAACCCCCCGAAGACCCGGAGTTTTGCGTAATTGGGCTTTTGATTAAACAACTTGTGGAACGGAGACATCATAGAGATGACCAGAGTGGGCATCCGATTAATTAAGAAGACTGTAGTGGCAAATGCATATGTCCAGTAACTCGTCGGAATCGAAGCGGTGGATAAAAGGGTGAGTACCTTCTCAACTATGTGGTGATGCTTTCGTATAGAGATACCATTATGTTCCGGCATATGTGGTGGCGATGATAAGTGAGATATACCCGCTTTTGAGAGAAACGAGCGCAAGGCGATGTATTCCCCTCCATTATCTGAAAAGAGAGTACCAATACGGGTCTGAAATCGGTTTTCGACAAGAGCAGCAAAGGTTTGGAAGACGTTGTTGACATCTGATTTTCTTCTTATCGGAAAGAGCCATGTATATCGAGTAAATGGTCAATGAAAATGACATAGTATTTGAAGTTGTCATAAGAGAGAATAGGCGAGGTCCATACATCATGATAGATGTATTCAAGAGGACGGTTTGAGACGATCGAGGTTTGTGAGAAAGGCAGCTTTTGACTTTTATTCATAAGGCAATTGGAACAAGATAATGGTTTTTGGGTTGATGGAGAAACTGAATTGATAAAATTGAAAACAATGGATTGTAATAGGAGGAGATGGGTGACCCAATCTGGAATGCCACGAGAAAAGACTGTTCTTGGACCTGATGCTGATAAGAGCGCCTGTGCTTGAGACTTCGTGACCGGCCACTCATATAGCTTGTTTCTAGTTCGACATTGGAGTAAGGGGACCCCCGTACTGAGATCCTTCACCTGGAAGGAGGCGGGAAAGAATTCAACAGAGACGTTATTCTCATTACGAAGACGATAAACAGAGATCAAGTTCTTCTGAATATCAGGAACACAAAGAATGCGGTCTAATTTTAATGGACGAATGTGAGAGGAAAAAGATGTGAAACCCGTATGAGAGATGGCTAAGGTGGAGCCATCAGCAAGGGCAACATCATCACCTCAATTGTATGGCTGATGGAGCGACAAGTTGTTGAGATCAGAGGTGATGTGATGTGTGGCACCAGAATCCAAGAGCCAATTGTTTAGATTGTACGACACGTTGGCCACCAGATTAGCACAAGGTTGCCATGGCTTGAAGGGATTATTATGCATCTGATTTGAGGAGGTGAGACTTTGTAACTGAGGACACCAACGTGCGTTGTGGCCCTGTTGGTAACACACTTGGCACTTTCCCAAATATGGTTTGGAGCCACGAGAATCATTACGTGGGAACTGTTGCTGAGACTGCCCGTTGGATGTGTTGTTGTTTGTGTAGCGTTGATTGTTGTTGTTGGATCGGTTGTTGTTGTTGTAGTGGCAATTGTCATTATGATTACGATTTTGAACATTGTTGGCAGAGATAGGAAGTGGTGTAGCAGCAGTAGTGGAATCTATGGAAGCAAGTAGTTTTGCCTCATGATTAAGGAGGCGTTCATGTACCTCAGTGAGTGACGGCGTGGAATCCTTGCCAGCAATCTGATCCACCACCGTTTTGTAGTCTTCAGGGAGACCAGCAAGGAGCATCTCAACCGAGTCTTCCTTTTCATAGGGCTTGCCTGGAATCGTAAGTTGGTCAAGACGAGTTTCGATACTCTGAAAGTAGTCATCGATGGATTTGTTCCCTTTGGTGATCCTTTTTACTTGGAGACGAAGCTGAAGGATGTGACCACGACTAGGATTTGCATAGGTTGATTCAAGAGTAGTCCAGATTTGAAGATCAGATTTAGTTGTTGAGACAATGGCTTGAAACGGTTGAGAGATGGCACCAAGAAGAGAGCTATAGATTAGTCTGTCTTTTCGGCTCCATTTGGTTAAAGCAGGATTCGTGGTAACAGTAGTACCACTTGTGATTGTCGCAGACGGAATGATCGTAGATGCATCAATATGACCAGCAAGACCATAGCCATCGAGAAACAAGCTAACCTGGAGACTCCAAGTAAGATAGTTTGTAGAGGTAAGCTTGGTAACATGAGACATGTTAATGTGTAGTATTGATTCAGTGGTGAGAGGCACCGTTTCTGGATTTGTAGCAGCAGCCATTTTTTACGGTGTAAAGCTTTTGGAGAAGAAAAAAAAGAAAAAAAAAACATTAAGGAAAGTTTTTGGTTTTTGGAGCGATTTGCTCTAATACCATCTAAAAGAATGTAATGTGATAATCTTATTACAAGATATTTACATCATATTTATACAAGAATACGAGCCTAATTAGGGACAAATTAAAGAATGAATCAATCATAATCAATTACATTTAATTATAAGGATTCTCTTTACTTGTATCACTATTAGTTACGTATACAAAATTGTCAAGGAAACGACACAATAAAACTTGCGCGAAGGCTAACCTATATTTTGAAGACTTACCCATCCCCAAAAACCAAAACAAGGGAATCAAAAGACTGTTTAGAATGGTGTTAAACTAAAATAAATCAACAAACCATAGCTAGAAGAGGAGCACATCTCAATATTACTATACATCTCCACATGTCAAGATATAGTAACGTGATTAAAGATGTTGATAAAGAGTATTAGTTAACTTAAATTGAAAAGCGAGAGTCGAAAATAAGCATAATGTAGTAGTAGTCTGAATAAAACTTTACAATATAAGCATAATGTTTTCAGATTTATAAAAAACATTATACGTCTCTATTCTAATCTAACTACATTTCTTTTACTCTATTATAATCTAACTACATTTCTTTTACATTTTCGTGTCGATTTATAAAGTAACGAGTACATTACTAGCAACTAGAAATTATTACTTAATAGATGATTCAGTGTAAAATAAAATGTCAAAAAAAAATTAACATCTTGTTATGAAACTAAAGGTTTCTGTGTTGTATTATTGAATGAATAAGAGTACATATATATATATATATATATATATATATGTGATTACATAACCAAGAGAAAAGTAAAGTCTACATAAACAAGGAAAAGGAAAACCCTAAAGGGTTTGGGCCTAACCGCCCATGTATGGGCCTAATGGGCCGCTTGGTCTTGGTCAATAAAAGGCCGGTTATGGAGTCCATCCTTTAATAATTTATAACACTCCCCTTTGGATGACATAACCGTGCGAGATACCAAGAGATCATTATAATACGCTGGGGATGTTGCCTCATTAAAACCTTACCAGGAAAACCCAGTGGGACAAAACCATGGTGAAAGAAAAAGAGTACAACACGTATTACTCCCCCTGTTCTGAACATCACTGAAGATCCTTGAGTCTCCGCATCCCGATCTGATGCGTGAGCTTCCTTAATGTTGAGGTTGGTAAAGACTTTGTGAAGAGATCGGCTGAGTTGTCACTTGATCGAACTTGTAACACTTGAACTTCACCGTCCTTTTGCAATTCATGTGTGAAGAAGAACTTTGGCAATATGTGCTTTGTCCGGTCGCCTTTGATGTAACCGTCTTTTAGCTGTGCGATGCATGCCGCGTTGTCCTCGTACATGATGGTCGGTTCCTTTTCTTCGACCATGCCACAATCTGATCTTATATGTTGAGTCATCGACCTCAACCATACACATTCGCGGCTTGTTTCATGGATCGCCAGAATTTCTGCGTGATTGGATGAAGTTGCTGCAATGGTTTGCTTCATAGAACGCCAAGAAATTGTTGTACCTCCATGTGTAAACACATAATCTGTCTGCGATCTAGCATTATGTGGATCTGATAAATAACCTGCATCAGCAAAACCAACTAAACCTTCTTTGGTTTGATTAGTATAAAATAAACCTAAGTCCTTTGTTCCTTGTAGGTAACGCAAGATGTGTTTATACCATTTCAGTGCCTTTGAGTTGGACATGAACTAAATCTAGATAGAAGATTCACGGCAAAACAGATATATGGTCTAGTGTGGGTAGCCAAATACATTAAAGCTCCTATGGCACTGAGGTATGGCACTTCTGGACCGAGAATTTCTTCATCGTCCTTCTTTGGACCGAATGGATCACTGTCCAATCCGAGGCTTCTCACAACCATTGGGCTGGTCAATGGGTGGGCCTGGTCTATATTAAATCTCTTGAGTACTTTCTCAGTATATGCCAATTGATGCACAAAGATTCCATTATTCACGTACTCAAGTTGCAATCCCAAACAGAATTTTGTTTTACCTAGGTCTTTCATCTCAAACTATTTCTTTAAATATTCAACTGTTTGGGCAATTTCCCCAGAGGTCCCAAGTATGTTTAAATCATCCACATACACTGCTATGATTACAAATCCTTTGTTTGCAAACTTCTTTATGAAAATACATGGACTGATGGGGTCGTTCTTATAACCTTCTTTGACAAGGTACTCACTTAAACGATTGTACCACATGCGACCACTTTGTTTAAGTCCATAAAGGGATTTGTTCAGCCTTATGCAGTGTTGTTCTCGAGAACCTTTCTTATCTTTGAGCTCAATACCCTCTGGTAATCTCATGTAAATTTCATTATCCAGTGGACCATATAAATATGCGGTTACTACATCCATTAGCCGCAAATCAAGTTTCTCTCTTATAGCCAGACTGATCAAAAATCTAAATGTCGTAGCATCCACCACAGGGGAGTATGTCTCCTCATAATCTATTCTTGGTCTCTGTGAGAATCCTTATGCAACAAGTCGTGCCTTGTGTCTCACGATTTCACCATGTTCATTTCTTTTCCTCACAAAGACCCATTTGTATCCCACTGGTTTTACATCGAATGGTGTCCTTATTATTGGACCAAACACATTCCTCTTTCTTAATGAATTCAACTCCACGTTTATGGCTTCTTTCCATTTTAGCCAATCAAATCTCTGAGTGCACTCTAATATAGACGTGGGTTCCTGATCCTCTTTCAAATCCGCTATCTCAAGTGCTACCTTGTAAGCAAATGCATCATTTATGTCGACATCTTTTCGGTTCCATTGTGTTCCAGACATGATATAGTTTATAGAGATCTCATTATTATCAAGACCTTCAGGCCCTTGAGATTTGGCATCCCAAACCTCATTGATTGGTACCTTAGGGTCAGCCGCGGCCATGTCTATAGTTTCCCGAACCACGGTTTCAATTGTTGCACCTTTCTTTGATTTCCGAGGGTTCTTATCTTTAGAACCTACTGGTCTACCACGTTTCTTGCGTGTTGTAGACTCTGTAGCAACTTGATTGTGTTCCTTTTGAACATCAATTCGTACTGGTGCATTACAAGCTGGTATGTACGAATTTGTTACTTTCTTTGGGTCAGCAAAGAAATCTGGCAACTGATTAGCTAGCTTTTGTAAATGTATAATCTTTTGGACCTCTGATTCACATTCTAGAGTCCGAGGATCGTGCCATGTTAAGGATGTTTGATTACATGAAATTTCTTTAACCAGCTTATTAGTCTCTCCACCTAATGTCGGATATGCCGATTCATCAAAATGGTAATCCGCGTATCTGGCCTTAAATAGATCACCCGTGGTTGGCTCGAGATACTTAATAATGGTGGGAGAATCATATCCAACATATATTCCCATCCTCCTTTGAGGTCCCATCTTTATTCTCTGTGGTGGTGCAATGGGTATATAAACGGCACACCCAAATGTCTTTAGATGGGATATGTCTGGCTCATGACCCGTTAGTAATTGGGATGGAGAATATCAATGCTCACTAGATGACCTGATGCGTATAAGCTCTGCTGCATGTAATATTGCGTGTCCCCAAGCGGATACTAGAAGCTTCGACCTCATGAGTAATGGTCGAGCAATCAATTGAATTCGTTTAATGAAGGATTCAGCTAATCCGTTCTATGTATGGACATGTGCCACGGGATGTTCCACACTTACCCCCATGGACATACAATAGTCATTAAACGCTTGGGACGTGAATTCACCAGCATTTTTTCTAGACGTATAGTCTTTAGTGGAAAACCTAGAAAGTGGGCTCGCAGACGTATGATATGGGCCAGTAATCTAGTAAACGCCAAGTTTCTAGTGGATAATAAGCAAACATGCGACCATCTGGTCGATGCATCAATAAGGACCATGAAATATCAAAATGTCCCACATGGTGGGTGTATTGGTCCACATATATCTCCTTGTATCCTTTCCAGAAAATTCAAAGTGTCTTTAGTTACTTTGACTGGTGATGGCCTTACAATGAGTTTCCCTTGTGAACATGCTACACACGTGACATTCTTAGGGAGATAACTCGTTTTTCTTTCAATGTGTGCCCTTGTGAATTTTGAATAAGCTTACGCATCATGTTAAAACCGGGGTGGCCAAGCTGGTCATGCCATTTAGTGAATTCGGTAAACATCTCGTTTACTGTAGCATTAGCCTCTATCATATTGACATTTGCATAGTAAAGGCCAGTAGATAATGCGGGTATAGATTCTCAGACCTTCTTATGGCTTTGGGTGATCTCAGTAATATTTAGGAATTCTTTGTTCCCTTCACCCTTGGTTTCAATGTGAAAACCATTCAAACGAATATCTTTAAAACTCAATAAACTCCTTTTAGAGCTGGGTGAATATAAAGCATCTGTTATCTCAAGATGCGTGCCCTTAGGTAAAAGAATATGGGCTTGGCCGTAGCCTTCAATGAGACTGGATATAACCGCAATTGTGCTAATATTGGCGTTTTTCAATGTTAGATTGACAAAGTATCTTTTGTCTTTCACTAGAAAACGATTTAATATGCATGAAACAATCCTAGACAAAACGTGGTCTAGTATGAACAAGCAAAAATAGAAATCAGATCATACTAGGGTTAGGGTTTCCAATTTCCTATTTAGATTAGGTTTTTCCTTTTCTTAGGTTTTCCTATTTTGATTTAGATTAGGTTTTTTCTTTTTTCTTTTAGGATTAGGGTTTCACGATTTTAGGGTTTTGGTTTTTAGGGTTTTTGAACATGCAAAACAAATAATCTAACAATCCTAAACCACAAATCAAACAATTGAGAATCGGATATTCAAAACACGGATTGAGGTTTGAATTCATGATTAGGGTTTAAAGTTTTTAGGGTTTAAAGTTCTAAAACACAACTTTAGGGTTTAGGGTTTGAGATCGTGATTTTAGGGTTCTTTAGTTTTAGAGATCAGTTGTTACCTTCACCACCGAATGGGTTGAGTGGATTATCGGAGCTGAACTGATCTTTACCCGAGCTGGAATAGAACCGATCGTGAGCTGGAACGAGACGATCGCGAGCTGGAATGAGAACGATCCTCACGCGAGTTGGAACGGAGGCGATCTTCACGCGAGTCGCGAGTCGGAACTGAGGCGATCTTCACGCGAGTCGGAACGGGACGATCCAATCTTCTCCGAGCGATGAACTCGCGGGCTGGAATGGAACGATCGGATGTGCGAGTTTGGAGCGGGACGATCCGATCTTCACGCGAGTGAACGAGTTGCGCGAGTGAACGAGTTGCGCGAGTGGAACGATCCGGTGATCGAGTGCGCGAGTGGAACGATCCGGTCTTCTCCGATCGAATCGAAAACGCCGATCGGAACGAGCTAATAGCTGCTGGTTTTGATCGGATCGGATTTTAGTGAGATTTTAGGGTTTTGGAATTTTGAAGGTTTTAGCTTCAGGGTTTTAGAGAATCGTGCTGATAACGTGTTATGAAACTAAAGGCTTCTGTGTTGTATTATTGAATGAATATGAGTACATATATATATAGGTGATTACATAACCAAGAGAAAAGTAAAGTCTACATAAACAAGGAAAAGGAAAACCCTAAAGGGTTTGGGCCTAACCGCCCATGTATGGGCCTAATGGGCCGCTTGGTCTTGGTCAATATATGGGCCGGTTATGGAGTCCATCCTTTAATGATTTATAACACATCTTCTTTTCCATCTTATTTTCAATCTCTTTTTTCTTTCTTTTTCTATCTTTCCAATTTACAAACATTTCATTCAATGTAAAATTTTTGGTTTTTCATATCTACTACTATATGTCGCGGTCAAATAAGTTAATTCATTCAATGTCATCGTATTAGACGATGGCTGATGAATGGATTTTTGAGAATCCAAGGGTCATCAATTACCCCTAATCATTGTAGTTTGAGGTGTCAATCCGAACTCGCTATTAATTTGTCACCTAGGATGCAAGGATCTACTTAATCTAAGCCTAATGAGAATGTTTGTTGGTTTTGATTAACTAAATTGATTGAATGTAAGTAACAAATTGACTAAGTTATGCAATGATTAACACAAGGGTCTTTGGATGGGTCATTTGTGATTTGGGATCACTAAGCATGGTTTAGTGATCACCCTCATCTAACACATCCTTAAACCCTAATGGAACTACTCAAGACCCATGATGATTCTCCCAAAACTTGGTTAGAGGAGAAATCATGATGGATGATAAGATAGATTGATAATGAAATGTAAAAGGCAAGATTTCTTAAAGGAAAATGCAAATTGTATTAAGATTCAACTAGAGATTCAAGAACAAAAGGGAAAATGAGTTTTAAAACTCTTAGGGAAAACTAAGCATAAAAATGTAAGTGAGAAATAAGGGGTTTTTATGAAATTTGGTCAAACCGGATCGACCCGGGACAAACCGGGTTTCGACCCGATTATTTTTGTCTGAACTAGACCGCAGCGGTCTGCGGTTGACCGCTGCAAGATTGTTGCGATCTGATTTTGTCTTCAGAAGATTGTAGTGGTCACTCCTTGACCACTACACCTGGTGACCGTTATGAGTGAGTTTGCAGCGGTCACTCCTTGACCGCTGCGGGACCGCTGCAGCTTGATCGATTTTGGCTCCAGAAGTTTGCAACGGTCACTCCTTGACCGCTGCAGGCACCGCTGCGGCTTGGGGAATTGTCCGGAGGATTTGGCAGCGGTCACTCCTTAACCGCTGCGCCTTCAGTCCGCTGGAATCTTCTGCAGCGGTCACTCCTTGACCGCTGCACTTCTTTTTGCTCCTCTCTTGTCCATTCAATGGCTTCTTCTCCTCCAAGTGATCCTCTTAGCTCCTAACTTCCTTCTATCCCTGTTTTGTACCTAAAAGACAACCAAAATGCACCAAAGACTCTACTAGAACCTAATGCAACACCTAGACTCTAAATGCAATGAAATATATGATAAAAATAGCAAAACATGTCAAATATGAAACATAATTCTACTCTAATGTAAGCCTGAATGATGTATGATATGATAATATCAATGGCCCAAACACCAAATACTACGAAGGGATCAAATTCATAATGCGTTATTTTCCCAAACATTTTTCCACCATTATCTAAACACATAACTTATTATCTTAAAACTAATACATTGCAACCACTAAAAAGAAAAATTAAGAAGAAAAAGCCATCCACGCATCATCGCGAGTCAAAACCTAGTTTTTAGAAAGAATAAATAAAATTATAGAAAGAAATAAGAAGATTAACCGTTGGGAATGTGTTTAAAACGGATTCCAGTGGAAGAGAATGCTTCGAGGACATTAGACGGGGTGGTTTTCAGGTTGTCGATAGCAATGATGCTGAAAGGACCAAAATGGCATGCACTCTTCAACACAGATTCTATACTTGGACCGACACGACGAGGATCATAACCATCGGGAACCGGAAAGCTGCTGATGTCCCACCACACAGCCGTTATAGCCACCTCCTTCATCTCGTCACTTATTGAATTCATGACTTTAAACCTAAAAAAATCGATAAGATCTGCAGTTAGGTCTTTAATTTCAATTGAGTCTTCTTGGGCCAAAGATCTTTGATATATAATCTGATACTTGTGGTTACATGGGCCGATGCGCGTGCCCTATTAGTTACTGACCGACATGATGGCGGTTAATGTTGTAATAGTTCACAGTTCTTGTTCGGTAGATAATAAGAGTTTCGTGAGCTTCCGTTGGTAAAGAATGACACAGTAAAGTAAAGTGTGGACATCGAAAGGAGCACGTGATCGGCGAGTCCGGTTATCGGTTTCCACCGATCTTCGATTTTACGATCTACAGCTGAGTAATCAACCGAGTAAAGCTGTTGAATGGTTAATCAAAGCAGCTGAAGAATCAATCTCTGAATTTCCTTCTCTTAACACATCAAATTTTACAATTGAAGAATCTCAGAATTTAAATCTGTCTACGAAGAAATTGGGTTGTAGTTGTAAGAACTCGTCTAACGCTTTCGAGATCAGAGTTAAGAGAGCGAGCAAGAGAGAACAACGGCTAAAGAAAGTATTAATAATCAGATTTCGTCATTTACGTTTGTTGAATTCCGGTTCGGATCTGGCTAATGTGAACCGGAAATGGATGGTTGCTGCTGCTAATCCGTCGCTGTCTGAGTACTTTAGCTCGGGTTGATTCTCGGATCTTTGGGTCAAACTCATTTCCCGATTCATCATCAACAAGAGTTTTCGTTTGTTCCTGATCATCACCATCTGGTTTCTCCGGTAGGATCTAATAGTTTGAATCTCGATTTCAATATGTCTACAAGAGCCGTCGCTGAAAACGGAAACGGAAAAGGGTTCAATGGTTTCAATAGGGGGATCCTTAAACATCATCATCATTACCATCAGTCGATAATTATCTCTGATACAACAACACTATTAATAACTCTATATAGTGACAAGGAGAACATAATTAGGCTTAAGAGAGAGTTGGGTCATAAGCCCAATATGGATTATTTGATACTTATCAGAAACTCATTTAACTAATCAGATTAAAAGGGTAAATGCAAGAATTGATATAATTTGATGAATATTTATGTTATTTAGTATTTGCATCTTTTGTTACCTTTTTTCTTATATATTTTAAGCCAAATGTTGTATTATCCTAACTAATGTGTATTAAGTCTGTTATGTGATAATAGGTGTTGCAGTGGGTTGAGTACACCCCTTTAAGACCCTGTCCAAATCGAATTCAGGTCTGTAAAGCCCAAACAAAATCCCATCACTGAGCCCAGCGTAGTGTGAGAAAAGTTTAATTGATTAATCCACCACATCTCAGAGAAGTTACAATCACAAAGGAGGTGACAAGATAGTCTAAGCCTTAGCTCGACTACATGCGCAACATCGAGAGGCCACGTCGAGCGAACCATCCCTCCATGAAGTATACGACACGTCAATGGTCATTTGTAACAAAGCGCCCACAACGACCTCGTTAACCACTCTCTGCCATGAACACTTTTTTAAGCAAAGCAAATGATGACATATGCAACTGAACACTTTTTTAAGCAAAGCAAATGATGACATATGCAACCTCTCGTACCGCCTAGTTATGCGAAGACGGGAAATGAATGATGACTCTCGACAAGTGTGCTCACCTACAAACCCTCCCTCTATAAGTAGAATAGCACCATCAGTGAAATAAGAACAATTTTGGAAAATACATGAAAATAGAATCTAGAGAGAAAAATGAGGTTTATATCAATTTTAACATTTGTTTCGACTTAAGTCAATAAGTATTAGATTCCGTTTTTCAAATCCAACCTTGTAATTGGGTAGTCTCGCAAAGCCGAGCCTAATACTCTTGTAACTAATTATCTTCCTCAATATAAAGCGCGCCGCATAAACCATAACCCGAGCGTGTCTTCTTATTTTTTTTCTAACTCGCTTCTCGATTTACCTTTAAATACCGATTATCGTCATTTCATTGTCGAGCTAACTTCATCGTTGGAACTCCAACCCTAATTTCGAACATAGCCTCTGAACTTTCCTGCACTGAACTGCTTTAGTTCAACAATAGCATTTTATTTTGTGGCTTCATAATTTAACTTTTAGCATTTTTGTTTAGGATTGTTTTTTTTTATTTGAGGGCTTTTTACTTTGTGTTTATTGTAATTTTTTATTGTGATAATATCACTTTTATTTTTATTTTTTCAATTAGTTGATTTTTTATAGTACTAGTTATCATTATCTTTAATGCATGTTAAATTTGTTTATTTTTATTTTTCATTAGTCGATTGTTATAATACTAACTATCATTATCCTTAGTGTATGTTAAATTTGTATAGGGTTTTATTTATTTATATGAAGGTCTAATTTGGAAAAAAAATACTTTGGATTTATAGTGCAATGCAATGTTGTATTGTGATAATAGGATTTTGTTTTTAATTTTCTTCAATAAATTCTTATAGTATATTATTATTTTCATATAAAATTGAATAAATATCAAACCAACCATTATAAAACCCTATTTTTACTTTCATCCCAGATCAAAAGAAGTTACTAATCATTAGTACTTTTACATTCGTTGTGAGATTGATATTTAAATTACTGACAATGAGTTGCATTTGCATTTGGGTGATTTGAAGAATTATAAATGTTAAACTTAGGAATCTAAAAATATCTTCAACATCTCATTCTTGGTTTTCCAAATTAAATAACGACTTGAATCCCCGACAATGGAGAATCGGTGGTGGTTTTAGGTGATATGGACATGACATCTACAAGACAGAAGATGAAAATTTCATTGTGCAAATCGATTTGATTAAACGGCGATTCTCACTAAAAATCTATTATCATTTATTCTTTGGATCTGACATTTTGTTATTCCCTATGTGGGTTTTTTCAGCTGCCTTTATGTCTTGGCTTGTATATAGGCTGGTTGATCTAGTTGTAGACTCAATCTATAAATAAAGGTGTTGTCTCGTCCTCCGAAACCTGTATAAGGGTTCAACAATTTTCGTAAGTGAATTATGGTCAGAAAATCAATTCTGAAATTGGTTTGTCTAGCAATGGTTTATGGCTTGGCCAATTGTAAATTGGTTCATGCGAACTTTGTGATGCACTAGGCTGAGTCAAATTTCTTCGAGATTTATATGGATATGTTTGGTTAAGGGCTATTGTAACCTTCTTACTTGTAGCATATTTCATACTCCAATGATTCACAACAGTTTATAAGACGGGTGGGATGGATGGTGCACTCGTATATCGTGTTAAAATTTTGTGTTTATCACCTTCTTTAATGCGAGTTGTTTCAATGGTTTTAATGTGTTTCCTTTCCCTACGTACTTAAACCTGGTCAAGCTTTGTTTATTCCATATTTGGTCCCATGTAAATTGGTTTTCGTGATCCAACTCCCTATTTAAAAGGTTTAGGTTAAGAATTTCAATGATGGCCATCGTTTTGGTCTTACCCCATCTTTTAAGAATTTGTCCTTGTTTTAATGTTTGAGGTTTGCCTACAATAAGCTTTATATTTTAATCTTCTTCGTAGTAACATTTTCTCTTTTGAGGCTACCAATTATAGTTGTAATCCCTAAATTTATAAAACTATTCAGGTGTAAAAAAAAAAAAAAAAAAACAAGGCTGCCATTCTCTATTTTCTATTAAGTTTCTGTACTCTTTAAAATAAACTCTTTGGCTCCATTTTCTAATAAATTTGACATTTTAAAAAAAAATATGAATGACATATGTATGTGAAAATCAATTATCAAGAAAAGCAATATTTTTGTCTCTCTCGACAAAAATTCTAGACGTCGTTGTTGCCTTTGCTTCTCCGATGTTTGGAGGTGCCGACACTAGAAGAGGCCCCTCTTCCTTTTTGCTTAGCAATAATTATCCCTATTCATGCTTATAGACCCTTTGGATTTGAAAATATGGTTTCGTTTGATGGTTCCCGAGACAGTTCATACATCGGTAATCCGGTGAAGAGTTTAAGGTTAGATGTGCAAGTACGTGTTTCATATGCATCTTCTCTAAGAGGCACTGGCTCACTATGAAGGAATCCAGATCTCGGAAGGAGAAGATGCTCTCGCTGGCCATCTTGGTTCTCGCTCCCTTTGGCAGTTCTTTGATGGTTGGCTCTCAATCATGCCGCCGTGATAGATCAACGATGGAGGGTTGGTAAGGCCAATACCCTTCCTCTCTCTCGATGTGTATCTTCCTTAACCTCTCGAGGATCGATTTTGGAGGACAAAACTGGGTACAGGTCCGGTGAGTTAAACCTCTTTCATAGGATTTGGCTTGGTCCTAGGTAGCTCTTGCAATGCATTTTTTGGTGAAGATTTGGGTTGCAGTACAAGTTTATATCTTCCAGCTTGGTGCAATTGGTTTTTTTTTTCCTTCAGTTTGATTGCGTTTCCTAGCTTTCTAAAGGGGTCAAATAATAGAATATGGTTGAGCAGCTACTTTCTTTTAATATTTCATTGCGGATTCGTTGTGCATGGTATTTGAAAATGGTATTGAGGGTGGAGCTGTTTTATTCGGCCTATGTTTGAAAATTATATTGTAAGACGGTCTGGTGTAGGAAGATTATCGGGTTTTGCGCTCTTAATGAAAATTTTATGTCACCTGTTGAATCTCATGATTTTCTTTGCTTGGCGGTGGATTTCTCGGTTCGGTACCGAGGGCTTTCAAGGTGATGGAGGTGCTTATGAGATAGGACATCATAGATTCTCATCACTGGAAGGAGTCTCCCTACCGGGGATCAACTTTTGTAGTCGGCTTTGTGAATAAAACTCGAAATCTCCATACATGTTTTCCTCTCATCGCTGGTCAAAGATTTATGGTTTGATTCAAGTTTATGGATTGTTTTGGCATAGTAATTTTAGGCTCACTATGGCTATGCGGTAGCGGACGGTTTGGTGAAGAATTAGTGCATGCTATGACTCGTTACAAACACACCGGCACCTGCTACATTTTTAGAGATTGCTAGAGGATGATGATTCTATTTTAATGTTTCATGACATAGGGTATGAAGTCTTCTCTCTTCGAGAATGAGACTCTTTGCATTGGAAATGAAGTCACTTTGTGTTTTTGGATGTTTTTTTTTTATTATTTTCAATGTGAAGATTTTATACCATTTCTTATTTGTGACAAAATTACAGAGATAACTAAAGAAAGACCAAAAGCTACAAACATTTACTAATCTACAACAAAACAAAGGAACACCAAAGAAACCGAAGGATGTGCCACACATCTTAGCTCTAACGGGATATTCTTGATGGAGAAACACCGATTCCAATCCTAAAAGTTTAACACTCGCATTGTTGCCACAGTTCAAAATAATTGGAGTCCTCATCTTAGTTGCCACGAGCACCAACATCCAGAGGTCAACCCTCAAAACATCATATGATGAAGCACCTACAACTTCTCTGAGCGACCAACACAAAACCGACTACCACTTTAAAAAATCAAAATGAGAGCCTACACCTCTATTCAACACAATCACTCCCAAGCTTCAAGTGTAACCATTTCCAAACCGACACTTTGAAAAGTTCCCAATTTCGTTGAGACAGTCGGAATTTAAAGCGAACAGAGCGAATTGAGCTCCCGGAGTGAAAGAAGACAAAACCTTGAATTTGAGCGCCGCCGCGCCTCATAGCATCGCTGCCAACTGTCGTTGTGGTAAGTCTTATCCCTTCAAGCCACCGCTACTTCCTCACTGCCAAAGACACACCACTAATGGGGCTTTCTGCAAAGACAGAGACACTTGTTACCATTACAGAGCGAGTAACCAAAAATTAAAGTCGAGAAACCAAGCACCGGAGAGGAGACCGTCCTCAAAGCCATCCATATCACCAACAAGGAGACCCGAAAACAACAAGTTTTGTTACTACCACCTTGCAAACACTTGCTGAAGACGAGAAAACCTAGCGTTGAGCCAGTCGGAAAACCGAACCTCCGGAGACATTGAAGCCAAACATCACCAGAGGAGACATCAACTGTCCCAACTTCCGTTGAGCACCGCCATAACTTCGCAGAAACCGCATCTGAAATCTTGTTCAAATATCATGACCACTCCTAAGGAACCTCAACCACCGCGAACCACCGAGCCAAAACACGCCAGTCAACAGTCTCAATCCTCAAGAGACTCGTTTGGACCACCGATCGAAATCGAGAAGCAGACCGGAGAAGTTCTCAGTCTGCTGTTGCCAGAGCCACCGACGCCGCAGATCTCACTTGCCCAACCCCAAAACCAGAATTAATGTCGCATCCGACACACATGAGCCCGAGCCACCGGCTTGACGAGGTAGAGAGGGTCGACAGAGACCCTAGAAGATCCAAATCTGAAACATGAATTGCAGAAATCAGTGAGGATGCCGAAAAGAGAAAATAGACAGAGGGGTGGGAGCCGGTGTCGGAGCTAGATGAGCTAATGAAAACTCCTTATGTGTTATATTTGATTTTAGAAACTTGTATTACTGCTATTGTAAACCAACTCCAAATCTTATAAATCTCATGTTTTACAAATCGCACGAGAGTGATTCAAAGAGCTCTAACCCAATTAAATCGTTTTAAGTTTTAACCAATCAAATCATTCGTTTATTATTTTTTTCTATCAATCTTTCTGATAAATACTAAATTACGATAATTATTATTATTTTCGATAAATATCAGATCTATTTCTAATTATTTTATATATATTTATTTTCTGTCAATCGATAAATATCAGATCTTTTTATCTATCTCTTTTTTAATTATATATATAAATTAATCGATCCTTTGTTTTTGTTTTTATCATCATGCGTCTTATATTCAATTCATCATTATAATTAGTTCTTATTCTAAGCTTATTATTTTGTATAAGATTTCTCTTTTCGTTTTCTTTATATCGATGTTTGTGTTTGTTAGGACCTGATTTCTCTGTGTTCAAATCTTATTTTAAAAAATTTAGATTAATAATGGTATAAAATAATTTTGTGTTCACCAATTATGCTTCTTTTGATTTAGTTCTTCGATTTAATTTGTCGCTACTATTATTTTGTTTGGTTTCAAATTTCTTTGTTTTTTTTTCGGTTTAATTATTATTTACAATTTAAAGAATATTTTATTAAAATAAAAAATATTTCTGATGAATCTTTACATCCGTAAAACAAACTAAAAAAAGATAAAAACAACTGGTTTTTTAAGGTGACCAAATTAACCATATCGTCGATTTCGGCTACTTCAATTAATTAGGTCAAATTAAATATCACGTTTACTAAAAGTGTTTTGAAAAATCCATGTTGATTTGATATGGACCAGTTAAACGAACTATACCAAATAACTAAACCAAATAAACCGGACTATCGGGTTCATTTACATTGGATATTTCATTACGGGTTTGGTTCGGTTATTATTTACAAAACCAGTCCGAACTTAATAAATAAAGAGCATCCTGAACTGAACCCAACCGATCAATAATTTTTAACTAATCTTTATTTTTATGAATTTTGACAGAAACAGTTGTTGTTTCTTGCGCCGAAGGCAAGCTGTACCACCGCTCTAATTAAGCTTGAAAGAAAGACAATTATGGTGACTCCACTGCTTCTCTAATATTGAATCTATCCTAAACAATTATTGGTTAAGTCGTTTGTGATTATATGTTATCATAAATAGGCACCAAAAATACCAACTCAAATATGCATCTTCCTCTTTCCAATTTCCATATTCCTCTTACTAAAGTCTTCCAAGTTTCTATTGTTTTCTTTCCTTCTAATATTATGCTACTCTAACGTTACAGGGTCAGTACCTCGACTCTCTGGGTCAAAGTTTTTTTTTGGTTTTTATTTATTTCGGATTACTAACAAAATTGCTAATAGATAATCAAAAAAAATTCAGCTTAAATTCGGTCCAGTAAAAGGTATTGGAAACTCTATTTTCTAAATATCTTTTTTTCCTTATATTTACATGTAATTTTGGTTTCTTATTATCCCTTGATACAAATATGTATATAAACATATCGTTTTCTTTTTTTGATAATCATATGCTTACAATTATCTCATATTAACGATTTTAAAAATTAACATGATAATTATTTTCCTCAATCTATATATTCTTCTACCGATTATGCTTCTTCCATCTATTTTTTCTGTGTTCTTGCCGTTTTAACTTTTGTAGTTGCAAGGATTTTAGTTCGATAAGAGGTTCTACGTATGTGACTACAATCTTCCTCAAAGATTTTCATTTCTCTATTGTTGTGACGTTGGTTACCTGAAGATTATGCTTTTGATTTGGATCAAGGTAACTCTTTTTGTAATTGCTAGATTTGTTGATTTTCACCTGGAGATTATGCTTTTTCTTACCACGTTCGAAAAATGATTTGTCAGATTCATGATTTACATATAATCATATTTCCAAAATTACAATATATTATGACCGGTAAAATTGATTTAGAAAAAAAAAACATACAGGTGCATGAAACAAAGTATCGAGTTGACTATTGGAAATCCAATCATCTTATTTAGAAATATTGATCTGAATTTTGGATTGTGTCGTGGTACACAATTGATTATTACACAGTTCGGAGTACATGTTATTGAGACCACAGTTCTAACGGGTCATAATGTCGGCGATCGAGGTCTGGTTCCTAGGACGTTTGCTTCTACGATCAGGCGTAGGTAATTTTCTGTGGCTCTTTGTTTTGGTTTTCCTCTATCACAAAGGATTACGTATCAGGTATTGTTTAAAGATCTAACGATTACAAGTTATTTTGTTTGATCCGACTAAATAAGCATTTTAAGTAAAGCATAAATTGATTAGTTTTTCGTACGATTGTTATTGCCAATCTGAATATAAAGCGATGAAAATCTGGAGAGTTGTAAAACGATTGATCTCGCATGCTTCATTTTATAAAAAAAACCTCTTTTTATATGCAGTTACTGGTTATTAATGTAATTCATGCTTTTCTTTCAAATCTTTAGGGTTCTACTTTGGCTCGTGTTCTGCACCGCTTTCGTTCGTAAGCCGGTTCAAACATCAGATGTATGCGGATACTACTCAAGCTGTGACTCTTCCCTTCTCTCTTCTTGAACAGCCGTTCGCAGTTGGTGATGGAGATACACCTACTGAGGTTAGGCTTTCTAAATTTACTGCATGGATGGAAGCTAACAACAAGTACCCCAACATTGCTAGCCACCTCACAAATGCATAATTTTCGTCTTTGTGTGGGATTTTCAAGCGAAGGAGTGGATGCCAAGAATTAGAGGTTTTTCTCAAGGAATTATTAACTATGTTCACATGTCTTAGGGTGAATTGCATTATTTAAGAATTTTGATCAACCATGTTCGTTTTCCTAAGAGTTTTGAAGATATTAGAACAGTCCGAGATGTTGTGAACTTAACCTTCAAAGATGTTTGCTATGTGTGGGGACTCTTCTATGGTGACCGAGAGTATATCGAAACCATTGAAGTTATTTTGTATGTTGTTATCGACAAGGAGTATGTGTGATCCAATAGAAGTGTGGAACACGACTGTTTATTTAATGATGACGGACTTGATATCATTTGTTTGCGATACCACGATATCAGGTGAATCTTTAGGTTTTTAAAAAAACTTAATAATACATTACAATTGGTTATATATATAACCTTTTGATGTTTTAATGATTCGTGTGTTATAAATGAAGAGTTACCATCGTGTATGTTTTGGGATGTGTGTAGATATATGATGGACAAAAACCTACGTCCAAACAAATGCATTTGGATTACAAAGTCATCCATCATGGTATATGCTAGCTAATATTTTGTAATTTTGTAGGTTTATGTTAGTATGTACGTTCTCCTTCTAAGTTTCATGAATTGAGGCGACTCGATCCCGTCAGTGGTAATTTGGGTAACGTGTTCAAATTCAAAGTTAATTCGTCCGTCCTATTTTATAATCGTGATGTGAGTATCGTGTTTTCTCTGATTTCTTTGTGTTTTGAATGTATATGAACAAAAGAGAATCCGATTATTTTGGATGACTACAGTGATGAGAGTGATAACACATACGGTTTTGATGACGCCTATCTTGATGATGATGATGGATATAGTGATTTGGTTACTGATAGTAGTGATGAGTTTGATGTCATTATTGCAGTTGAGAGTGATGGTACTGATGGTTGCGATAATAGTTATGATGATTATGATTGGGATATTGTGAGTGACGGTGTTTCTGAAGACGAAACGGATTACAATGAACCTAAAAGTCTTGAAAACTCCTTTGATGGTAGTGATGACAATTTAGATGATGATGGAGATGAAGACGAAAGTGACGATAGCGATGGTGGTGATGGCGATGCTCACTATGTTCTATCAAAGAGACAACTCATGTGATAATTTATGAGTTTTTAGGATTTTTAAGGCATCTTTTTTGAATTTTTTTGTTTTCGTTTAAATATTTTTTTTATAGACTGAAATTGATTTTTTTATTATCGGTTCTCTTTCATTATGGTACCTATTTGATTCTCTTATGCTATATTTGGCTTGATTACTTTAATAGTTTATTTATTTTGGGTTGATCTATGGAATGAAACTTATATATCCAAACATATACACTATTATTGGAAAAAAAAGGTATTAACTCCCTAATATTACAAATTTGTAAAAGAAAAAAAATAGAACATAAATGAAACATAACTCATGTATTTAACTAATGTATTTATGTAAATTTTGTTTGTTCTTTTCGATTCATAATATTTTCCGTTGGAATTTTTTGCTGGCGATATTTAGTGTCCGTATTAGGAGCAAGTCATCATCTAGTTTATCGTGAAAAAAAAGAAAAAAAATTTGCGCATATTCGACGGTGAGCAATGTACTGTGCAACATTCACACGGACGTTTACGAACAACGAAACATAGGCCAATAAAACAATCATCGTCACCGTTAATTAACGGCGGAAATTTTCCACGGTTGCATCCAGGGCAGGCGTTTACTCCGTCCGTATTCTCTCTCTTGAAAAGAGGAGGAAGAAAAGTAAGATTTCTTGTGTTGGCGAAGCCTCAGAGTAATGATCGATTTCGTAGCTAATGAAGATGACGATCCCATCTTAGCTTCTCATGTTTCTGGGTTTATTTCACAAGGTAAACCATAAACCACAGTCCTTTTTCTTTTCTTTTCTTTCTTTTCTCCCCGTGTTCTTATCTACGAGAGCTTTCTACAGTTTCATCTCTTCTTGAAGTGTCGATTTTGTGGATCTAAGAAAAGAATCTCGGGGAAGTTATGTGGCGGTTCATCAGTTCCTGGGGAGAGTAGGGTCAAACTCCACTATTAGGGTTTCTTCATCTCATTGGAGCTATGGGCTTTGCGGGGGATTTCACGTTTAGCTTCTGAAATTGGTAATTTCGGGTGTATAAAGTTAATAGGTAGGAGATGAGACTCGTCTCTGGGTTGAGCTGAAATGGTAAGATACTTAGTTTTAAGGTACTGAAGATGGAGAATCATCACCCTTCGACTCTCTTGTCCATGGATTCAAGTGCTTCTTCTCACGAGGAGCTTGATTTAGAGATGAATAATAACCGACAATCTCTGCTCTCTGGCCCTCCTGATATCAATCTACCCCTCTCTGCCGAACGAAGTCCTCCTCCCCAGCCTTGGAACCTTGATACTTGCGACATTTTGGATGTTGGATTAGGTTCACAAGCTTACGAGACTGAGAATTACATGAGCGTTGTGCCTAAAGTTGGAAGAAAATGCGCAAAACGTGTTGATAGTGTCTGGGGCGCTTGGTTTTTCTTCAGTTTCTACTTCAAGCCTGCTTTAAACGACAAATCAAAGGCGAAAATCGTCCGAGATAGCAACGGGATATCTGGATTCGACAAGTCAGATCTGAAGCTCGATGTGTTCTTAGTTCAGCATGATATGGAGAACATGTACATGTGGGTATTCAAAGAAAGACCTGAGAATGCGCTTGGGAAGATGCAGTTGAGAAGCTACATGAACGGACATTCTCGACAAGGTGATCGCTTGTTTCCATTTAGCGTTGAGAAAGGTTTTGTAAGATCTCATAGAATGCAGAGGAAGCATTACAGAGGTTTATCGAATCCGCAATGTGTTCACGGGATTGAGCTTGTTCCTTTGCCGAACCTCACTTGTCTTGATGAGGAAGAGAGGAAACGATGGATGGAGCTAACCGGTCGGGATTTGAATTTCACGATTCCACCTGAAGCTAGTGACTTTGGTTCTTGGAGAAACCTTCCCAACACTGACTTTGAGCTCGAGAGACCTCCACCTCCTTTGAAGAATCCTTCTAAGAAATTACTCAATGGATCAGGGCTCAATCTCTCAAGTCATTCCAATGGCGAAGCAACTGATCTATCTCCGTCGAGTCACAAGAGGAGGAAAGACTTGTTCTCAAATGGGATCCATGAGGAAGAGTGTTGCTTAACCGTGAACCCTTCGCTGCCTCCTGCTATCGAAGCTCACCACAACGAGCTACCGAATTGGTCAAACGAATTTACCGGAGCCATGAAGAACGTGTACGGACCTGTTACTGCTGCGAAAACAATATATGAGGACGAAGAAGGTTACTTGATTATAATCAGTCTTCCTTTTGTGGACTTGAACAGTGTTAAAGTGTCGTGGAGGAATACTCTCTCACACGGAATCATAAAAGTCTCATGCGTCAGCACATCACGCGTACCTTTCATCAAAAGACATGATAGAACTTTCAAGTTGACTGATCCAACCTCTGAGCACTGTCCACCTGGAGATTTCGTCAGAGAGATCCCGTTATCAACCCGAATCCCGGAAGATGCAAACATCGAAGCTTACTACGATGGACCTGGATCGGTTCTTGAGATACTCGTCCCGAAACTAAGAGCCGGCCCTGAAGAACACGAGGTGCGTGTGTGTCTCCGTCCTCATCTCGGAGGAAACGATCTTATGTTGACGTAAAAAGGAGAAACATCTCTTTCAGTTTGTAGAAACAGAGTCCATTCTCTCATTGATATATTGGCCACTCAATATAATATAGGCGTTTTTACTGTTTTCATCACATTGCAATCTTGTGTTTGTACAAAGAAAGACAAAGTTGTTGTGATCTAAGATAGTACTAACCAAGCACAATGTATTATGAGTTTTTGGTTATGGTTATACAACATCATTCCAAACAATTATGATTATTGGCTACTGATTGAGATCAAGCAAGAGCTGACGAAGTGCATCCTCGGAGAGAGGTATATTCAAACACTCCTGTCCATCGGAGTTTCTCTTGGTCTTAACCAGTTCGTGGTCTTTGAATTCCGTGAGATGAGAGTTCAAAGTGAGTTGACTGCTTACAAAGAAGCGTTCACGAGAAGCTGAATAAAGTTCATCAATGGCCATTCCATCTTCATCCGGGTGAGAGAGTTGATACTCTGCAAGAATCTTGAAAACGTTCTGAGCGTTTGGCGTCAAGCTCTGCAACACAATGGCAGCTGTTTTGGCGGTTTGAGCTGTGCTTCCCTGTGCAAGAATCAATGGGAAGAACACACCTTCCATATTGTATGGTGAAAACGTTGGTACATGGTGCCATAACCAATTAAACTGTGTATGCACCATTTTCTTGTCCCACACTGCCAACAGATACAATAAAAAGTGATTATTGCAATAGAAATAGACTCACACAGAGAGAGTGAGAGAGAGGGAGAATAATAATGCTTACATAATGGAGCATTGACATGGTCAATGGAGGCAACTAAGCGTATGTGGGAACAGGAAGCAAGCCTAGCAAGAGTTTGCTGTGATTCAGAATCCCTTAGAGCAGGACCATCAATGTTGTGAACAACAAGACATATGAAGCAGTCTTTATCTTCGGACTGTGGACCATTTAGAAAGGAAAGCATATCATCAATGGAGCGTGAAGGAAATGCTTCTTGACCTTTCAACAAACTTGCAGAACTCTTTCTTCTACATTTCAGCAGCTCGGATAGAAGTTCAACTAATGCTATAAGAACCTGAAATTCCCATTTTCCAACAAAGAAAAGACCAATGTGTTATTCGAAAATGGAGGTGTGCCAGAGAAAGAATGGCTGCATCAAAAAAAAAGAGTACCTGTTTAAGATTTAGTGAAGTGAGGTAGCCATTAATGACCACAGTGGAATACTCGGTCAAAGAAGCAGAAGCAAAATCTTCAAGTAAAGCTTTCTTCGATCCAAAGCCATACATTAAAAGGCCAAAGCCACACCTGGAAGCAGCAAAATGTCTTTAATGATTATGGGAACACCTAAAGTAGAGATAAAGCCTCGTTATATTCTTCTTAACATTTTCCTACCATGAATGATATTCAGGTTCTAACTTGTAAGATCAATGTTTTCAAGGAAAGAAGAGCTTTCTCACCTGAGCTCAAATACCCATTTTGGGTACATAGTCTTGTAATCATTCAGAAGCTTAGAAATCTCTTCCTCATGCTTGATTTCAATATTAGATGCTGTTGCTCTAAGATCCTGGAACACACATTGAATATTTGTCTATCAACTTGGCAAGAAAAGCATTAAAGTGAGAAACATCATTTGGGAGAGAATCTCCAAAATCACCTGCTCATCAACAAGATGGATATCAGCTAGCTTGTGGGCTGACTTTTTGCTGGAACCACCCAATTCTTTCGCCAGAAAGTAGTTTCTAGAGAACCCACATTCATCTTCTTCTATGTTGTCAATGTCCTCCATTTTCGTGTTGTAAGCAAAGAACAATGTCACCTTTAACTGAATTCAATAGTAGGAAGAGTCTCATATCCAGTGTTGGGATATGTGAACTCATATCCAGTCATATCCAATTTAACTGAACTCAGTGTTTGGATATATGACTCAGCCATATATCCAAATACTGAGTCAGAACTAACAACAGAGCGATGACTAAACAATTCATCAAAACCTTCACAAGCTTGAATTCTGAATGAACAACTAAATTTCTGATTTCCGAAGATGCTTAATTCTATTTACCTAGACATTTAACATTATCAAAATAAAAATATAATTCTACAAGTGTAAACAACGTCCTTGACCAAAGGTATTCAAGTCGCATCAATTTCCAGAAACAAAATGAAGAACAATTTCATTTTCACATCAATTTCCAGTCGAAACTAGTTGAATACTCGCATGCTTAGCAGAAATACAGTGCCTGTCTGACAATAACATAGGGATATTTCAGAAAAACCAACACTTTCTCAATTTTAACTAATTAGACTGATAACAGAAACAGGAGTTTTCAATGAACCCATGTTATCAAGCTGATAACAATCGGATTAGACCCAATCAACAAAAATTACACAGAAGAAAGAATTACCTTCACAGAATCGGGGCACTAAGATAACAAATAGAGATGAGAGCGACCGACTTCGAGCAGTGAAATTCGGCCTCGTATTTAGGCGTAAGGGTTTCTCTACGATTGACAAATAGAGATGAGAGCGACCGAGTTGGAGCAGTGAAACTCGGCCTCGTACTTAGGCGTAAGGGTTTCTCTACGATTTACAAATATGAGAGCGACCGAGTTGGAGTAGTGAAACTCGGCCTCGGATTTAGGAGTAAGGGTTGCCCTACGATTGATGTCTCTCAATTTTCCCGCGCGTTTATCTTCGTCTCCCCGGTGAAACGTCTATACGCCGTCGTTTTCTCCTCCCCACCGCGCAGTAAAATCTACGGCTCAGATTTTAATATCCAATAAGAGACTGATGACAACAGATCCAATGGCCTATACGTTATGTTAACAGACGATAGCCACTAAAATAAAAGTCACACGGATCGATATTCCTTACCGTCGATTAAATACAATCTAACGGATCGTATCCTCTTAGAAAAAAAGAACAGAAAACACAAGATGGTCCTCTTATATAAACCTCCCCATCCTCATAGATCTACACATCGCAGTCTGAGTTTACACGTGTGTTAATCACTTTTTCTGATTTTAATTTTCGTAACAAAATGTCTGGGAGAGGAAAGGGAGGAAAGGGATTGGGAAAGGGAGGAGCCAAGAGGCATAGGAAGGTTCTCCGGGATAATATTCAGGGGATTACGAAGCCGGCGATTCGTCGTTTAGCGAGAAGAGGTGGAGTGAAGCGTATTAGCGGTTTGATCTACGAGGAGACTCGCGGTGTTCTTAAGATCTTCCTCGAGAACGTGATTCGTGACGCCGTCACTTACACGGAGCACGCTCGCCGGAAAACGGTCACGGCGATGGATGTCGTCTATGCGCTGAAGAGGCAGGGACGAACTCTATACGGATTCGGAGGCTGAGGGATGAATCGGATTTTGTAAATCGTTTGTGTTTCAGGGGTTGTTATTTGGTAGTTGAGATCTCGCAGTTGTTGTTAGGGTTTTCGTTTGGAAGTTAAATGACTTTAATGAATCAAACGTTTATCAATATTCCCCATTTTCTTGATTTTGTTTCCATCATCGTTGAGATAATCTTTCTTTTGTTTAGTTTAGTTGTATGTACTTATACTTGGCCTGGCCTTGCCCTGCCAAATTACCCATTCCACAGATCGAATGTAAACAGAAAATAATCACACTGCACCACGTCGTTTAAGTTATCCACCAAAAAATTTAAACTGACAAATGAAACACTAAGATTTAAGAAGCCGATTAATCATATCAGTGGATTTTTTTGGCTTACCTAAGTGTATGACGAAAACTAAACACACTTCCGCTTGAAAGGAAGAGGAGATTGAGAATTCGAGATAGCGTAAGGGTCTTGAAGTCTTTACATACTCTGCAGATGAAACAGTACAATGGAAGTTAGTCGGCCCATTTCAAGCCCTACAGACTTCTCTGTAAGATGTAGTTTGAAAGATGTAATTAGAGTCAAAATTAAGGAGACTTGTAGAGATTTGTTTCCCTCTCTAAATAAAGAATAGGTTATTTGAAAAAAAAAATTGAACAAGAAAATAAAGAACACAGATAATTTAACGACTTTAGATTACGGTGTCGTTTAGAGCTTTTTCAGTAATTTAATATCACTAAAGATTACAACAATTTATAATTTCTCTCAATATTTCTAAAAACAAGAAAAAGAAAAATCTCTCAAAAACTCATAAAAGAGTGACATGCTTCTTTTAATAGTAACTAAGAGACAAAAATTATCCAGGAAAAAGGTAATTTTTAGCATTTTCATGTCCTATCAACTCGTTCTATATGTTATATAGAGAATATTGAAGAGTAGGAACATCCTAGTTCATCGAAAGTTCTATATGTTATATAGAGAATATTGAAGAGTAGGAACATCCTAGTTCATCGAAAGGAAACAATTTCATGGCTAAATATTGTTGTTAGCCGATTTAGTCACAAAGGAGAGGAAAACTGTGGAACAACATCATTCAAATGTTTCACGTATCAAAAGGAGATTTGGGTAATGAAAAAAAAACCAAATCATGGATATGTTATGTGCAATTATGGTGCTTCATTTATATATGCTGATATTTTAACTAAGAGAAGATGGTTCCTTATAGATGAATATCGAATCAATGGGTTCAAGAGTTTCATCAGCTTTGAAAGGTAACGCTTATTGTGACTATGCAATCTCGTTGCAGTAAGGTTTTCACTAAGGCAATATTTGAAGAAGACAAAAGACTAGTTCAACGAGGTTGAGTTTGATTGGATTCAAAGAAACGGTAATATCTGTTTTCATAATTATGTTCCTTATGTAATAATTAATGCTTTGCATGTAACTTCATATTCTCAAGTTGCAATTAAGTTTCAAGTAATTAAATAAGTATTCATATGAAAAAATACTCTTAGAATTGCTACAACATCATTTCATCGATATCATAATTTCAGACCTTTATCCTAAATATTCAAATCATCTGATTTTCTTTAGTAAAAGAACTTACCTTAGTTACCTATATCATAAAAGAAGGAGTGAATAGCTAAACTGCTAAGTGGAGGTTTGGAAGGAAGAGCTCCACTTATTATGAATGGTTTTATCAATATTGATCTGCGAGTTAGTGGTCTGATGGTATCGGGAAGGGGATGTTGGGATATGACCAAACTTGAATTCAATGCTGTTAACAATAAATGATGGATGTATTTATACTAGTTTAGCTAAATCGGATGGTTGAATTCTAGGTGGATCTAGTACGAGAATAGACCTTGTCCTAGGTCTGATAGGTCGTCTATGATGTGACGTGCGCCTGGCTGCTCCCTCTTTTGACACCGGAAAAAGATGTGACGTGATGGGCTTGTCACTTTGTGTTTTGTATCCATGGATTCGCCCACTCGTTGCCTTGCATTTGCTTGTCGAGGCGGAATTATGCGAGGTTGAATATGAATGCTTCCCTCGGCTTCAGCTTTCCGGACCTTCAACTTCTGGGCTTCTGGCTCTTCTATGATTTGGGTCGGGGTATGCTAAACTCACCTCCAACACATAAGACCAAAATTCACATACAAAAAATTTAGAAGGTGAAAAGTAACATTACAAACCAAACAATTTGTCTTACCATTCAGATTACAATGGATAGGAAAATAGTAAAAAAGAAAATTGGCATGAAGATCAACAAGTATTGTAAGAAGCACAGCGAAGGATTGCCAAAGATCTAGGTCAGATACCATCTTTACTAACCAAAACGTCTGGAACGAAATATCAAACTTCTGGCAGCCACCATACACTCCATTTTCCAAATAAGAGCCTTTAGTTCCACATGAAAAGGACATAAATTTTTTCATTTCCAAGCCATCAATATAGTAGAACACGTAGCACTACACATACACCATCCTAGACCCAAAAATTTGTAAGAAGTGCGGCACAAGCTGTCCAAACAGTTACAACGGACACCATCTTGAATAACAAAACAATAAGTCTGAAATGAAAAAGCAAACTCATATTGGGCCATCATACACTCCAATATTGAAATAAGAGCCTCCAACTCTACATAACAAAAAGAGAAATACTTCGTCATTTTTCCTTGGCATCCATCAAAATAGCTGAACAAGTCGCACTACACCATCTTATCATTGACCATGTCTTCCTTATGCATTATCCAATGCAACTGCTTCAGCTATTGTATGTTTTAAGATATTTGAGGGCTTTCTATCTAATTATTTAAATAACTTATCATTAAGAGCTATTCAGATAAAACATAGGATACACATAAATGGATTACCTATCATGCCTAAGTAGCATTTTTAGGAAATCTCCAAAAGAATCCCAAGTGCATAAAAATCAAATTCTTTGAAAAAATAATTGACCCTTACGAGATTAGAAATAAAAATCATGTCTATAAAGCAGGGGGGAGATTCAAATAAATTGTGATTGATCGTTCCACTTCCTAACCCACATTTTAGATACATTGTGTCACAATTTATACCTTAATTTCTTAATCTAAACAAAATGCTTTAGCTTGCATGAAACTCTGATCTTCCTTGCAGAAGCTTATAAGGAAGTAATGTATAGTCCTAAAAAATTTTCAATATGTGACTGCAACCCATTATGAGCCACCTAATAACCAGAATTTACCATGTAAAAGTTTGAAAGATAAATGAATTCCAGAGAAAGTGTTATTTGAAAAAGGAGTGTGGGAAGAGGGTTGGTTGCTTTTTTTTTATAAGTACCGGTCTGCTAATTTGTTACTGCTTAGCGAGGATCCGTAGCAACTTCTTCGTAATGTTTGCGTGTACTCGAGAGAATAAATGCAAGGAAACGCCGATATAGTGACACAATTGCCACATGTTACCGCTAATGTGTTGCTATGTTAAACCGTCACTAAGTTATCAACATATTCACGATGATTTTGGATATTTGTGTCATTCTTTTTTTTCATTGGGTAGAATTTATAGTTTGTCACTAATTCGTTGGTATTTTCCAACATCTTTGAAAGGAAGATGGTGTCATCACTAAATCGTCGAGACCCCTATATTTTCTTGCAAATAACCCAAAAATTAGAATTGAAACAAAAAATTCGCAACTATTTCTTTGGAAAGTTATTGCAATGTTGCGAGAAATAAAAAATTGTTACCAATACATGCATTTATTGTATTGAAAAGAATGGTTAAATAACCCCTTAGAAGTCAGTCAATTAAAAAAAAAAATTACGATAAGGGAGCATATCGTTATCGATAGCCTTGAAATTGTGCGCGTTGTGAAGGGTATGAACTCCACGTTTTCCTCTTCAAGGTCCTTACAGGGATTAGTACAAAGGGAACACCATATAAATGTTGTGTCGGATTCCCTATACTTTTCTAGCTTAGAGTAAGTATTTCAGCAGTGGAAACAATTTTTTGCTAAGAAATGTGATGACTAATTCTAAAGTAACTCGTTCTTTCCTGACATAGGAACATCTCCTAAGAAAGATGTTGCAACAACGATTTTAGTAGAGGGTGCTAATGCTTTAACATACACATATTCCAATGCTTTTGAATTTTCAACAGCATGAACCAAATTTGATTGGATTCTTAATTTTCAAATTGAAAGAGATTTTTCCTCCTAAATAAGAGTTGGAGGGCGGCATATGGCATTTTCAAAAGCTTCCCAGATGAAGAAGCATGTAATTTCTTATGAAGTGGAATAGAGAGTTTTAGCTGCTTGCATTTTTCGGTTGAGTTTTCGCTAATTGATGTATAATCAACTTTAAAAAGATGGAAAATGAGGAAATTAAATTTCTCTTTAAAAAAGCTTTCTCTGTTATAAAACGTGTTTTCTTTTTTTGCTTATTCATCATAAAATGTTTTCGGGATGTGATCTACGATCGACAAAATCTTATATATAATGAGATAGTTTTTTCTATTTTTAAATAATCCACTTAAGCAAAAAAGAAATTAGTGGTAATTTAATACATAATTTTCTTTTTTATTGTAAGATTTATTTATGATAAATAAAAAATAAAAAAAAAAGAAAATTCAATGTGACAAGAATAAACTATAAATTAAAGAAGAAGATGATCATTTTTATCGGATAGAAAATAATAACTTAAATAAAATATTTATAAAATTAATGAATATTTAACTATGAAATACTTTAAGGGTAAAAATAATAAAATTTTATCTCAACTATTTATTTTTGTTGTTTGATATTATTCAATGCTTTAAATTGATTTCATGACTTTAATTTAGAAATATATTTAAATTGATACTAATATATTTATGTAAATTTTTTTTTTTTGGAAATTTTTAAAGAAATTCATGAAATTTTAGGATTTATAACATGTTAAGAGAAACAAAAGGATACATTTTACATATACATATATTATTTTTATCTATTATGAAAAATAAGGATATAATTTAATGACAAAATTATTTCGTAATATAAAAATATTCATAACTAAATTAATAAAAATACAATATTAAGTGACTAAGATAATTAGAACTTTTAGTTTTTGAAGTTAACTATATTTATAATTTTCACAAGTGTCTAAAATATGTAAAACAAGCACAAATATAAAAGAAATGAATAAAGGATATAAAGAGATATAAAAACATAATGTATTTGTGTTATAAATATAAGATAAAGTATTTGAGAGTTCTAGAAATATTATGCATTTATGATAAAGATAAGTATTTATATTCATTATTCAAATTACTTATAATATATAAAACAAAGACAAAAATAAAAACACATGAATAAAAATAAGGATAAATAATATAAGATAATAACGACCAAATGATGATAAATGAACGAAGATTCGAAACTAAACGATAATATTGAATATGAGGAGACCATATATTTGAAGAAGATGTGATGTTAGAAAATTTAGTTTTGAATTTATCTTTTGTTTTTCTCTTGTTTTTGGATTTTAGTGTTTTACACGGAGGTTCGCTGACAAGTCGAGTTACTAAAGCAAGATATAAGCAATCTTATCTACAAATTTCTTTAAAAAATGAAAAATTAATTATCTTTTTTGGTTTCTGCATACGAAAGATAAAAGAATGAAAACGATATATTATAGATGTCAAATTTGGGTTATGTTGGAAATTTTCAAAAAATTATAGAAGATTAATATATCATGTGTTCTAAATAAGAAATTTTCAAATTATGCAAATAAATAATCAATCGTCACATTACTCATAGACAATAACATAAATAAGCTATGATTGGTATCATAATTTATAAGAGAAATACATGTTAAAATTAGATTGTGAGATTTTCATCAACATATTTTAAATTTTTAATAAAAAAAGTAAAAATCAGAGTGATATATCTTTGAATCCGCGCAACCAAATTCTAGTTAACATAATGAGAGTTTTAAGAAAATATCCCAAATGAAATGAACTGATATTATTGTTTTTATCCCAATTGCAAGCCAGGCACGGCTCTGTTTAGTTTGACTATATATCCCATGCCTTTTTGTGTCATGATAACTTTTGCTTTTTTATTCCTTTTGGTGTATGTCGTATTATAGGTGTCAACAACACATCGTCAATTCAAGCCACGATTGCTTAAAATATAATATACCAGTATAAAACAAAACAGAATGGTTGTTGGCTTAAAGATACTTTTAGTTATTTATTAATCATTTGTAGACTGTAGTGGCTAACGCAAATTTCCCCCATTTTAGTGGAGCGATGCACACGCCAATCGGCTTTCACCTTATTGTCTTAAGGACTAAAAGTTACTGGTTTGAATCGATGATTGGGTCTTTATTCGCTAGGTCTGCTCAGTTTTGTGATGTGGATTATGTGGACATGTACATGTGCGTATATTTGTACTTGTTCTATGTGCCATATTTACCCCTAAAATCAAGTTTAATGTGCCATGGTGTGTATATGTCCTTACGATAGATGATCTACGCCACTATAAAAAATGGTTTTGAAGTTTGTAACTTTGTACTGCAAAAATGGTAGTATCTCAAGTTCCTGGGAGCTCAGTTGAAGCATGAAGGAGCATCGGTGGACGATCTAATCCCGACTTTGAATTTTCTTTGCCCGGATCTATTAGTTCCGCCCAAATGGCTAGCGAGAAGAGAAATGACGGACCAATTCTTGCTTCGTCGATTCTAATTGACTCGAGCTCTGGAGGTGTGCATGCATGAGCTACTGTGTCAATTTCTGCAACGGGTGCAGTCCCGATTTTCGAAGATCTGATCGTTACTTCGTCAGATCTAATGCAAGTTGGATCTGCTGCTGATGCTCTTAATTTGGTGGTGGATTTTTCGATTCCTAAGGCGGATTCGGTTCTTCAGGATGGTGTTACTAATCTTCTCCTAAGGTGATTTCTGAGCAAAAGGATGAGGTTGTTTTTCATAACCTAAGCTGTTGTGGACTTACCTTCTTAAGCCTTGATCAAATCAGGGATTCTTAGATGAATTATTTTTATTGGACTCCGGTGAAAAGTGTATTAGGATTTCCAATTCCGTGATTGAAAAGAATAAGAAGCAATGATATAACTTCATAATTTTAATGGTGATGCTCCGTCACGAGGGGCTGCTTATGCTATTGCAAATGGGATATGGAGCAAAAAATCTAGGGATATCTCTGTTCTTGCCTTAGTGAAAGAGCTTTCTTGTTCAAAATTCCTTCTTCGATAACTAGAAGGCGTGTTCTCAGTCAAGAAATTTGACATTTCGATGGCGAGACGATGTTTGTTGCAAAATAGGAACCAAATCTCACTTCTAATATGTCAGAGTTGTCTTCAGTGCCGGTTTGGTTGTAATTTCGTAAAGTTCCACTACAGTTTTATAATGAAGAATCATTGCTGCGTAATGCTTCTCTGGTTGGTAACCCTATAAAATGTCATCCAGAGACTCTTAATCTTTCTAATTTGGAGGTGGAGAATGTGTATACTCTCATCGATCCAAGAATTCGACTTTCAAAACATGTTAATGTCCAATTCAAATTGGGTCATATTCAGCGCTTAGAAGTGTCTAGTCTATGGCTTCCTCCTATATGTTCCGTGTGCGATGCAGTGGGGCATAGTTCTAAGAGATGTCATAATGTTCATGTTACTTGTATGGGTTGTAATTCTAAAATGTATACCTTAAAGGAATGTCCGAGACGAAAGAAAAAGGAAGGTAATAAGGTTGGTCGTAATCCAGACCAGTCCAAGGATAAAGTTAAGGGAGGTGTTTCTAAAGGTTCTTCAGTTCAAATTTTTTTGGATAAAGTGAAGGCAAATGAAGAAGCAAGGGCTGATCATAAGAGATATTCCTGAAGGGGAGGTTTGTCAGAATAAATTGGGCTCTCCGGTGGGAAGACGTGATCCTGGTAAAAAGATAATGGAAGTAGATTTTGATGCGATAGAGTATGAATCTTCGGGTGATGATGCGCTGGTTGATGATGATGGTTTTACCAAATATCTCTTTGGAAGACTTCCAAAGCGTTATAGGGGCAGAAGCCCCAAACATCTCTGATTTTGTTGATGGTTGATACAAATTTTGATATCTTTTGCTAGAATATGCGGGACTTTAATAAAACTAAGTGGAGAAGATTTTGTAGAAGATGAATTAAGAATAGTATAACTCTTTTTGGAGATTTAATAGAAACTAAAGTAAAAGTTCAGAATGCTGCTAAATTTTTGAGTAACCATTATGTTGGTTGGAAGATGGAAGCCAATTACGAGTTCTCCGACCTGGGACGCAATTGGGTGTTTTGGGTTGAATCTGTGAATGTTACTATTATAGCTAAGTTGAGATAGATGGTTTTTGTAGTGGTAAAGTTCCATAATATGGATAATGAATTGGTTATGTATATTTTTATATACTTCAAATGTGAAGGAGGAGAGAAAGTTGGTGTGCCAAAAGATTGTGGAGTTGTCTCAGAATTCTATTTTGGCTGGGAGGCCATGGGCTGTACTTGGAGATTTTAATCAAAATTTGGACCCTCGGAATGACTCATTGGGTTCTTCTAGAACAAATGGCAGAATGAAGCAATTTAGAGATTTTTTTCCGTTGGTTGGTATTAGGGACTTGACTTATAAAGGGTCTTCTTTTACCTGGTGGAACAAGCATAAGGTCAGCCCGATGACTAGGAAACTTGACCGTGTTTTGGTTAATGATGACTGGATGTTGAAGTTGCCTCTCTCTTATGCCTTTTTTGGAGAGACAAATTTTTCTGATCATAATCCGAGTTGTATTTGCTTTGCTACTCATGTGGTTAGAGGCAAGTCTTCCTTCAAGTTTCCTAACTTCATAGTGGATCATCCGGAGTTTCTTGCTACGGTAACAAATTATTGGTCTACAGTTTCCATAAGAGCCTCTGAGATGTTTTCTTTTTCAAAGAAGCTAAGGGATTTGAAGATAATTATTAAGCAGCTGCATAAAGATAATTATTCAGGTATTGAAAACAGAGTAGCGGAGGCGTTGGCTGATCTTACCTCTTGTCAAGCGGATTTTCTGGCTGATCCGAGTAGTTTTTTTGGCTGAGAGGGAGAAGAAGGCGTTTGATAAGTGGCATGCTCTAGCTCTTGCAGAAGAAAAGTTTTATGTCAGAGATCCAAAGTCTCTTGGCTTAAGCATGGTGACTTATGCACAAGGTTTTTCTTTCTCAAAGTTATGTCTAGAAGGTCGCACAATCATTTTCACTTCTTAGTTAATGGTGATGAGCGGATTGAGTCCTATTCTGAAGTCAAGCAGCATTGTGTGGGATTTTTCTCTAAGTTGATAGGGGAGCCTAATCTGCCTCTTCAGCAGCATCAGTTGGAGGAGATCGATAGGAATAATTCTATGAAGTGTTCTGATGGCCTCAAGAGTTTGTTAGTTGCTCCAGTGTTGTAGGAGGAGATTCGTGAGGTGGTGTTCAGTCTTCTCAATGACAAGTCTCGAGGTCGTGATGACTTTACTGGTGAGTTTTTTAAACAGCCATGGCAAGTTATTGGATATGACTTCACTATGGCTGTCAAGGAATTTTTTCAATCGGGCCACTTCCTCTCTCAATGGAACTGTACTTTGATTTGTCTCATCCCAAAGGTTATTAATGCGGAGAAGCTTACAAATTTTCGGCTGATCTCGTGTATGAACACTGTTTATAAAGTAACTGCGAGGATAATCTCAAAGAGTTTACGTTCTGCGGTCTTTGAGCTCACATCTCCCTCTCAATCAGCTTTTGTTGAAGGCATGTTCATTGTGGCGAACATCTTGTTGGCTTCAGAGATGGTGCAGGGTTTTTCAAGGAAGCATATTTACAGAAGGGGTCTTTCTCCTCGAGGTTGACATTGGAAGACTTTCGACTCTGTTAATTGGGATTTCCTATAAACAGTCCTTCGTGCTGTCAACTTTCAAGATAAGTTTATTCTCTGAATTCATCAATGTATTACCACTACTTCGTTTTCTGTGGTGGTTAACAGTGAGACTTGCAGTTTTTTCAATGGAGCTAAAGGCGTAAGACAAGGGGAGCCTATCTCCCCTTATCTTTTCCTAATAGCAATGGAGTATCTATCCTCCTATTTAGAAAAAGGTTTCGAATTGGAAAATATTGGCTATCATCCAAAGGCGATTGCTCAGAATATCTCGCACCTTTCTTTTGCCGATGATCTTATGATTTTGTTTGATGGGAAACATGATAATCTGCTGGGTATTATGGAGATTTTGGATAAGTTTCATAGTCTCTCTAGTTTGGCAGCTAATAGAGATAAATTGGCTTTGTTTGCGGTAGGTTTGACTCCATTGGAAGTTGATATCTCTTCTGGCTTTGGCTTTCAATCTGGCTCATTTTCCTTACGATACTTGGGTCTTCCCTTGGTGCAACGAAAGCTCCAGAAGCGAGATTACAGTCCCCTTATGAATTCTCTGGCTAATCGTTTTTATAGTTGGTAGAACAAGTGTATTCCTATCCTGGGCGTATTCGGCTGTTCCAGTCTGTGATAAATAGTAAATTAAATTTCTGGATGCAAGCGTTTATCCTGCCTAAGGGTTGCATTAAGAGGATTGAGAAGATGTGCAATCGTTTTATATGGAATGATAATATTAGGAAAAGCTCTGGAGTCAAAGTCTCTTTGAGAGCTATTTGCTTACCTAAAGATGAAGGTGGGCTTGGTCTTCGAAACCTGCAGGCCTGGAATAAAGTTCTTTGTTTAAGATTTATTTGGAACTTATTTGCTTCAAGTGGTTCTTTATGGGTTGCTTGTACCAAATCAACTTACTGTAATGGTAGTAGCTTTTGGGAAGTCAATGAAAAATCATCGGACATATGGATTTGGAAGCAGCTTCTTAGATTGAGACCTGTTGTTAGACCCAATTGTCTCAATTTTTTGGAATGGTCATAACACGAGTTTCCGGTATGATAATTGGTATCTTCTCGGTCCGTTGATTGATTCTTTTGGTGAAAATGGTCCTCGACAGTTAGGAGTCCTAGATGTTCAAAGGTTGCTGATGTTTATTCTCATCTTGGCTAGAACTTAAGACCTTCTAGGTCTTCTCACGCTCTGGAGCTTCAGATAGCTCTGACTTAGATAGATCTGCTAGTGATTATGATAAGGTGCAGTGGAAGATCCCATGTGTTTTTTCGGTTTGTTCAATTATCTCCGCCTCTAGTACTTGGAACTTCATTAGGCCGCGAGCTCTTAAGAAATTCTGGTACAAGGCGGTGTGGTATAAATTTCATATTCCGAAGCATACTTTCATCTTCTGGCTGGTTAATCTTGATAGATTATCGGTTAAGTGCCGGCTCCGAATTTGGGGAGTCAACATTCCTTCTGCTTGTGTGTTGTGTGGAATTATGAGGAAGATAGAAACCATCTATTCATTGTTCTTATTCTCATCTAGTTTGGTGAATGAGTTTGTCGAGCCTTGGATACTCTTCGTATCTCTTTGTTGACTGGTTTTCCTTAATTACGTGGTTACTGTCGGCTTGTGCTAATATTAGGCAGGTTCTTAAGAGGTTGGTGGTGCAGTGTACTATTTATTATCTTTGGCGAGAGCGCACCGACATAATTTTCCAGAACTCCTCTCAATCTCCGCATGTCCTTTTTCATGCTATTGATAGGTGTGTTAGGGACAAGACCTTTGGTCACAAAGATAAAGAAGCTTTCAAAGATTTGATTGCTATTTGGTTTCCTTATCTTTAGCTTGTGGATCTCTTGTCAAATCTTTTCTCTTTGGCTCTTTTTAATTTTTTTTGGGGTTAAAATGATGTATTTGAATATATGTTGTAGAGATTCATTTTGGTAATAAATTTATCTTTTATCCAAAAAAAAGAATTTAAGATACACACAACCCATTTTCATGTTCCTACCCCACTATTAATTTTCAGTTTATAGATTTCTTTATTTTTCAAAGTAATTTGATAATATAGATATTTATTTTCGATTTTTAGCGGTTTTGAAGTTTTCGTCACAAAAACTTCTATATACCAACAAGTTCGTAGAACATCTCTCTTTCACCACACACATGCCTATATGATGCATTAATCCATTCAACAATTTCAAATTAAATTCTAGATTTATAAAAAAGAAAGCGGTGTGAATTAGTATTGAATGTTCATTAATTTAGTCAGGTTTAGAAAATTCGGTATTCGACTTTTTATAGATAAATAGGTCCGAGAGTATTTAAAAAAAAGTAGATCCGAATAGAGCTATATTTTCTTTTGATTCCGGTTGATTTTATAAAATATATGTTAGGCACAATCCGGTTTGAGCACCAAAACAAAATATAATAGAGTTAATTAAGGTTGTATGCTTTTAGTTTATATTCATTTATATTTATATATAGTTAATTAAGAGATTAATTTAATTTATTTTATTTTGTTCGATTTGGTTCTATAAAATTTTGGGTTTGGCTTAGATATTTCAGTACGAAATATTCAAATCCATTGGGGTTATTTTAAAATCAAGTTCTAGTTGATGAATTTCGGCTTGGTTTTTTTTTCATTTCTTGCGACTTGCGAGTATCATATCAAACCAATAGTATATATTGAATGATTTGTCTACTTAAAATAGATGGAGACTTTGGTCACAACAATCATACGAAAAGAACAACAAAAAAATAAAATAATATATATATATATATATATATATATTTAAGAAAGAATAATTAATAATGACGCATTTTCTCTGCATAGGCGATAACGATGGCGATCCTGCCATTACTGACGAACAACGGTGGTTCAGACACCGGAATCAATGTCCGATTATCAAAAAACAACGACAAACACAAATAACCTACATAACAATCACTCTGTTGACTTTTGATAATGGTTTCTGTCCGAAAACTCTCTTGCGTATCGGTTTATGTTTGTTATTGGCAGTTTCCAATTACGGTTACATTATCCCAGATTCTTCTGTGGATTTTGAAACTGTAAAACCGCCATGGACTCCTCTCTATATATCCTTCACCAATCACTATGAGGCTTTCCTTTTCACAATTTACTTCCAAAATCAATTTCCCTGTTTTCAACGAAAACAAAATACACCCTTCACGATGAGTGACCGTATTCATCAAAAACTCCAAAACTTTAACCTTGGCTCTTCCGATGAACCAATTCCTCTGCCTTTCAGTATCAGAACCCGTGCCTTGACGGCAAACCGTTTCTCGCTCATTGTAATCACCCTAAACCCACGAAAACAGAATTTAAGAGCATTAATAGCGAACCTCCCACGAGTATGGGGATTTGAAAGCGCATGTGTGGGGAGAATTCTGAGAAATGGACGTGCACAATTTGTGTTTCAGTCTGAGGAATATCTTAATCTCGTTCTTCGACGAGGACCGTGGGCTTTCAACGATTGGATGCTCTCTGTTCATCGCTGGTACCCAAACATATCAGAGGATGAATTGAAGATCGTGCCTTTTTGGGTTCAGATAAGGGGAATCCCATTGGATTATGTATCAGAGGAAATAGTGCAATTTGTTGGATCAATGTTAGGAGAACAAATTGATACTGTCGAATTCAATGAAAACACAAACCAGTTGGAGTATGCCCGTGTTAAATTGCTCTGGAATGTCAATCACCCTCTTCGTTTCAAGATAAATTTTCAGTTCACTCCAGAAATCAATACCTTAATTGATTACAAATATGAACGGCTGCGAAACTTCTGTGGTCGCTGTGGGATGCTGACTCACAACGTTCCAAAATGTCCTCTTCACTTTGATGATGATGGCCCAATTGAAAACCCACCGGAAGATGATGATAATGGAGATAATGTCAACCCAGAGATGGATGATAACCCTGCAAATCGAGATGCTGATGAAAATCAGATGGATTGAGACCAACCAACAGTCAACAATGAAAACACAAACTCTGATGAAACGATATCTGCTCCAAGAACAACAGAAGAGAATGTATCCATTCCTGGATTACATATCCACTCAAGTGTGGCATAACTTTTCAAACTAAATCTGTCTCCGGTTCATACTAACAACGGATATCCTGGATATAATTCAGACTCTTCCCTCAACATCATAGTCAACGATGAAGATTACCGCATCCACTATCATTCTTACATGGAATCGGATGAAATCCCTGAAGTCTTTGAAGACACGAAACTCACAGCAGAACGACTTCGATATCTTCATGCTAAGTATGTGAAAGGTAAACCTCCTATCTCTGATGTGATTGCAGATTTTGAGATTGGAGAACAAAGCACCATGCTCAAAAGAAAAAGGAAGAATGTAGAAGAAGATTTCCAAGAACAGGAAGCAAGAGAGGATATGGAGGCCCTGAGACAGATTCGAGGAACAATCAAAGCTGAAGAAGAAGACTCCAATGGACTTGCTTTTGACAGAGGCGCGGGGGGGGGGGGGGGCCCGGTACCCCCACGGTTCCATGAGGATCATATCTTGGAACTGCCGCGGTCTCGCAGGGCCACATACTTATCAAGATCTAGAATTTCTGCGACGTTCGCACCTTCCGGATCTGTTTTTCCTCATTGAAACACAGAACCGTTGTAATATAGTTAATGATGTATCTACTGCTTTAAACTATGTAAAATTTGTGTCAATACATCCACAAGGAAGAAGTGGAGGTCTAGCTATATTAAGTAAGAAAGACGTGGTGATAAGTACACTATCAAATTGTAATCGTTTAATTGACTTAAGTATCTATATAAATGGTTTGCTCTGTTATTTGACCTGTGTTTATGGCAATCCCACACCAAAACATAGAAACTTAGTTTGGGATCAAATTCAAACATTAAAATCACAAAGACAAGGACCTTGGATCTTACTTGGTGATTTTAGTGAAATTTTAAGTAACACAGAGAAACGGGGCGGACCAAATCGTGGTGAATGGTCATTTCGATCATTCAAAAACATGTTTAATGTCTGCGATTTCAAAGATCTTAAGTATCAAGGAAACAAATTTTCATGGTATGGGAATCATGGTGATGAGATGATCCAAGTTTGCCTTGATCATGCAATATCCAATTCTGAATTCATTGCAAAGTTTCCAGCTTCAAAGACGAGGTTTCTACCTTAATTCTCGTCGTCTGATCATCGTCCTCTACTTGTTGAAATATCGAATGCACCTTCTGTTCATAACGGAGTGTTTCATTTTGACAAGAGATTAGTGAATGAGCCAGGTTTCAAACATTCGGTAATCAAAGGATGGAATTCAAGGAATTGCCATCCAGATTCTACTATTTCAGATCGAATAAAAGAATGTCGTTGATCTTTGTCCCGATTCAAAAAAAACGTTAAACTCAATTCTGCAAAAAGAATAGACGAAATAAAAGAGGAAACAGATGATGAATTATCGAAAAGATTTCCAAATCCAAGAACGATCAAACACCTACGATATGATTTAAAGAATGCACAAAGACTAGAAGAGCTTTATTGGCTACAAAAAAGTCGAAATACTTGGGCCAAAGAAGGGGATAGAAACACGGCTTTCTATCAAGCTTGTGTTAAAGCTCGTGTAAGTAAAAACAGAATGTCAGTAATATCCAATCAAGATGGTGAAGAATTCAGAGGAGAAAAAGAAGTAGAAAAACATGCTGAAGATTACTTTGAAGAAGTGTATTCCTCAAGCCACAATCGTATAAACGATGATATATTTAGGGATTTACAAAAAACAGTAACTACGGAAATCAATCAAGAATTAACAGCAGATTTTACGGATGAGGAAATCTTCAAAGCAGTTTGTTCTATTGGAGCAGATCATACACCGGGACCAGATGGACTTACAGCAAGATTTTATCAGAAATGTTGGGATGTGGTTGGTCATGAGGTCAAAAAAGAGGTAAGATCTTTCTTTAATTCTTCAACAATGAGTCCAAAAGTTAATCATACGAATATTTGTTTGATACCAAAAATAGAGAATCCAAAAAAAATTGCTGATTATCGACCAATAGGATTATGCAATGTCCTTTACAAAATCATTTCCAAACTATTGGTTTCTAGATTAAAAAGATTCCTAGCAGATATTGTATCTGAAGAACAAACAACATTCATTCCGGGACGAGTCATCTTGGATAACATATTGATTTCCCATGAACTAATGCATTCTCTCAAGAGTAGAAAACGTGTTTCTCAAACATATATGACGATCAAGATAGATATTACAAAAGCATACGATAGAGTTGAATGGGCTTTTTTAGAGAAAACTATGGAAGCACTAGGATTCTCATCGAAATGGATTTCATGGATTATGGCTTCTGTTAAATATGTCACCTACTCAGTCCTAATAAATGACAATCCAAAAGGACATATAGTTCCAGAGAAAGGAATAAGACAAGGAGACCCTCTTTCTCCGTGCTTATTTATTATATGTGCTGATGTATTATGCCATTTAGTTAACCAAGCTGATCGACATAATAAAAGTCAAGGTATAAAGATAGGAGTCGGTGTACCTGCGGTCACACACCTCTTGTTTCCCGATGATTCCCTTTTCTTCTGTAGAGCCAATGTGAGAAATTGTAGGACTCTAAAGAAGATTTTTACTGATTACGAAGAAGCATCTGGAAAAAAGATTAATCCAAACAAATCAATGATAACATTTGGTTCTCGCATTAAGGATGAGTCCAAGAAAGATTAAAGAAAGTTTTACAGATTCCTAACCATGGTGACGGAGAAAAGTACTTAGGTTTACATGATCACTTTGGTTGCAAAAAGAAAGAGATGTTTGAATACATCACTGATTCGATAAAAAAAATGTACAGCCCATTGGTCTACTAGATTTTTATCACCGGCTGGAAAAGAAGTTTTACTAAAGTCGGTGGCAATGTCTAAACCGGTTTACAGCATAATTTGCTTCAAGCTTCCACAAGCGATATGTGATGAAATTGATTCCTTACTTTTGCGGTTTTGGTGGGACAAGCAAGAGGGACAAAAGAGTATATCTTGGGTATCTTGGAAGAAATTACAAAACAATAAACAAGATGGAGGTCTTGGATTTAAAGACATGAAGAAATTCAATGATGCATTACTTGTCAAACAAGCGTGGAGACTTCTAAAAAACCCTCAAACACTGTTTGCACGTCTCTTTAAGGCTACATATTACAAAGATGGAAGTATTTTACAAGCAACCTCAAAGAAAAACCAATCCTTTGGCTGGAAATAATTAAGAAAGGAGTTCGGTTTAATATCTCTGATGGTACTTCAACCCGGGTTTTTATAGACAACTGGATACCAACTAATCCTCCACGACCAGCTATTCAGACATCATCCTTTATGGCGAATCCTGATATGACTGTTTCTGAGCTAATGAACCAGAATTCCAGAAGTCAATCTTGGAATCAGAATGCTCTTAATACTCACCTTTCTCATGAGGACATTGTACTTGTTAACACTATATATTTACCTAGAGAAAAAGAGAGTGACAATGCAATTTGGGAATACACCACCTCGAGTCATTACTTAATAAAATCTGATTACAGATTAGCAGTTGCTCAAGAAAACAATGGAATCATAGATAGACCTCATGGAGACCCGAAATTAAAGAAGAGGATTTGAAAACTTAAGATCACACCAAAGATAAAACACTTTTTTATGACGAGTCCTCTTTCAAGCTTTAGCTGTAGCAACAAGATTAAATTCAAGAGGAATTCAAATAGATCCAACTTGTCAAAGATGTTGCAATGGGGCAGAAACGATTTCTCATCTACTATTTGATTGCCCTATTTCGATATCAACATGGCGATATGCGCAATTGCCTTATACAATTCAGTTCTCAGCAAATACTAATGTGGAAGAGATGATAAAGTTCTTTCTTGATTTATTTGAATATACAAGATTAACACATAGACATTGATTCCTTCCTTTTTGGATCCTATGGCGCATATGGAAATCAAGAAACAAATTAATCTTCGAAAAACAAAGAGTTGCAACCATGATGCAGCCTTTGATCCTCAAACGAGATTGGTAACTGATGGGTGGATTGTTCGTGACTATCAAGGTAATACATTATCCTGGGGACATGCTCAGTTAAGCACAGTTAATAGCATCATTGAAGCAGAAGCAAGGGCGCTACTTAAAGCATTACAACATACTTGGTGTTTTGGATTCTCATCGATAATTTTTTAGGGAGATAACCAACTTCTTGTTAAGCTATTAAATGGTTTTTTCTCGGATAAGTCCATAACTAATTTGGCCAGAGATATTTTGCTGTGGAAAAGTAATTTCAATAGATGTGATTTTCAATTTTTAAACCGTTCTTGTAATCATGTAGCTCATAGTTTAGCTTATCTTTTGCCTAATAACATTCTCTTTGATGGAGGTGGTTATGTCCCTCCTTATGATATATGGAACGATTTGTATTTTGACACTTTGTTTGATTAATAAAATTTGTTTTGACGTAAAAAATATATATTTAAAAAAAATTAAATGTAGCTAATACTATTAGTTTTAGTATATTTAAATGTAATTTTTATTTTATTATATATATATATATATATTTAATAACATATATCAACTTTAACTAATTTGGGTTAGTTAAATTTGGTTCTATAACAAATAAGGTTTGGTTTAGATAATTGTGTGTGCAAAATTTTAATATAATCAATTTATTCTAAAATAATTCGGGTTTGAATTGATGATGTTGGTTGGATTTGGTACGGTACAGTTCGATTTGTTTTTCTTCCCATCTCTAATAGAAACCATATCAGATTAATAGAACAAACGAATTTACTTATGATCGATAATAGAGACATTTGATGACCAAGAAATTGAATGAAGTGAAAATGTAAAACATTGAAGACATAACAGGTGAGTTAACATCAAATAACAGGTTAATAGATAGCTTCATGGCCAATGCAGATGTTAGTCACAAATTTTTAAGTTTACATATGAAAATTTGAAAAACTATGACTATAGATACATTGAAGCACATATCTATAGTTGAAAAAGGTTGTTTTACATATATAATCAGTCTTAAATTTTTGGATGCTACGAAAAAGATAGTTTTATAAATCATAACATATACTTTTGCTACTTTGTAGATCGAACTTAGGTGTTTACAAAATACCCAACATGAAGATTTATCATCAGACTAACCTAAATTTTTATAGAAACAGAGATCGAAAATTGTTTATATTCATTGAAAACTGCAAACCAATGCTTCGCTCGCTTGGTTCCGTGACTCTGTGTACATGTTACTCAACTTTAGACAACTGATTGACTGATATCGTTATAGTTAATGCACATTTTTTGCTATAATTTTGAAATTCAGGTATTTGAAAAAAAAATAATCAAGGGTATGGATAAGTTTTCGCACATAGACATGCCGTAACGGAAGCCCTAGTTTAAATATGAATTTACCTTTTCCAAGAAGAACATAAGAACAAAACGACTGATCATCATGGAGTGTATTAGTCTGGTGCTACTTCTTTTAGTTTACTAAATGTAATGCCGTGAGATAGAATGATCGATCTTTAACAACAATTCAATTCAGTCACTTTTTTACTTCTATAGTATTATAAAGTGTTTTTTGACCAATAATATAAAGTTCTTAATATATTTTGAGAGGCGACAAAAACCATATGCCTATGTATACGTTGAAGTTATGTTTGTTTGTTTGTTTGTTTTTTTTTTGGGTGATCTGATTATATATTAATTATAAGGAGGTCTTATCACAAAGGAGGCTAAAAAGCACTCTACTCCACCTCATAGTTTGAGTGTTTATTACATGGATTTGTTTACTCTAACTAAATCTCATTTTAGGACTGTCAAGATACTCTAATTAGATCACCCCACTTATATCAACAAATGAGATTTTAATACCATGTTATATTATATGAATTTCCAATTCAAAACTAATTTACAACAACTAAATCTACTCATATCTCTTTACAAATTGTCCAACTACCAGTGTAGGCATTCACTAACACTTTTTTTCACGGTCATGCATAAAGATATGAAATGTTGACATTTGTGGGAACAACATCAAAGCTCAGCAATCGGGTGGCACTTATAAAACATGAATTTTCAACTTAAAGCCAATTAAGTGGCTTGTTATTCTTATCTTTGTTCCTTGAAACTTGAGTTGTGAGAGCCTAACAACAACCAGGTGTATTAATTGGCCGCTTACCCAAACGCTACAAGCAGTTGCACTTTCTCTTCGTTTTAACATACATACTTCATGTTTGAAAAATAATTATGATCTCATTATATTTTAGGGTTTCATTGTTTGATAAAATTTCGTAATTAATTGCTTCTATAGAAATATCTGCTGTGCGGTGTTTTCTCAGTTAGTGCGAGAGACATTGGTTTTAAAAGTAATGTAAGTGAGCACGATCGATATAAGCAGACACAATTGAAGAATAATTTTTATTTAGAATATACTTATGAAAGTTGGATCTTCCTTCAAAGTTTATTGTTTGTTTTAACAAAAAAGTAAATATTTTGTTACAATAATTAGTGGTTTGTAGTCATCAACCACACTCCCCTTTCTCGTCTATAAAAGGAATACTCAGACTCTTTACTAACTTGTCACAATTTCTCCAATAATATTGTGGAGAGGCCTCATTCAACAAAATCTATAAGGGAAAAAAAAAACACATGCACAAATAAATAAATAAAAAGGCAAGATCTTTTTGGGTCCGTTATTTTGATAGAAGTTGTGAGTTCAGTGGAAGAAAATGATGGCAAATGAAATGAGAACAAAGACGTCGTCGGACGGAATATGGGAAGGAGACAATCCTTTGAATTGTGCCTTTCCTCTCTTAATAGTCCAAGTCGCCATTGTCATCTTCAGCAGCCGCTTCCTGGCCCTACTCCTCAAGCCCCTACGTCAACCCAGAGTTGTTGCCGAGATCCTGGTAAGCTCTACACACACTATGCATGCATATGCTAAAAGGGTAATATTAACGCCGAGCTTATTATGACATATATCATAGGGAGGAATATTGCTGGGACCTTCAGCATTGGGGCGGAACAAAGAGTTTGTTAAACTGGTGTTTCCGACATGGAGCACTCCGATACTTGAGTCAGTAGCAAGTATCGGCCTCCTTTTCTTCCTATTCCTTGTCGGCCTAGAGCTGGACCTCACGGATCTAGGGCGCAGAGGAAGGAAGGCTTTCCCTATATCTCTCGCCGGCATCTGTCTCCCTTTTGTTTTAGGTGCTGCACTTTCTCTCTTCCTCCGTAAAACCGTGCAGAAGGATCATGACTCGGCTGGGTACTGGCAATTCTTACTTTTTATTGGAGTCGCTCTTTCCATCACAGCTTTCCCAGTCCTTGCCCGTATCTTAGCTGAGCTCAAGCTATTGACCACAAGCGTTGGCCAGACGGCCTTAGCCGCAGCCGCCTTCAACGACATCGCCGCATGGATCCTCCTTGCTCTAGCGGTGGCTCTCCCGGGTAGCCACGACCACAACCACCACGCCTCTCCGTTGATTTCCTTATGGGTCCTCCTTTCGGGTTTCTCCTTCGTTCTACTCATGGTCTTTGTGGTCCGACCAGTCATGAGATGGATCGTCAATCGGGAGTATGAAGGTGCAATGCACGAGGCTTGCATATGCCTAACACTAGCAGGGGTCATGGTCTCCGGTTTCGTAACAGACTTCATAGGACTACACTCTATATTTGGGGCTTTCGTCTTTGGTCTAATCATCCCCAAAAGTGGGTCTTTTAGCAAGCAGCTCGTCGAGCGGATAGAGGACTTTGTCTCGGGGCTGCTTCTTCCGCTCTACTTTGCATCTAGCGGACTGAGGACAGATGTGAACAAGATCAGTGGTGCGGAGTCGTGGGGGATACTGGCCTTGGTCATATCCACGGCTTGCGTAGGCAAGATCCTAGGCACCTTCCTCATGGCGATGATATGCACCATACCAGCGCGTGAATCCCTTACTTTAGGTTTTTTGATGAACACTAAAGGGCTCGTCGAGCTAGTTGTACTCAACATCGGCAGAGAGAAGAAGGTATACATAAAACTCTTTTTTTTTTTTTTTTAAATATTATTATTACTACAACTCATCTCAATATTATTTATGTCACTAGCGCTTTTAATTGGTTTTAAAAAATTCTGTATTATTAGAACGATCCTCTAAAAGGCTATATTTTTTCAAAATTACTATCCTACCATTCTAAAAATATATCAATTTTAGTTCATGAAATTAAAAAAAAAAATTGTGGTGTTTAGGAACAAAAAAAATAGTGGGTTCGAGATCTTTGACATGTAGTCTATAAATGTTTGTTTATAGTTTGTTATTTAGTTTAGTCTATAAAGCCAAAGATCTTTTTTAAAAAAACTAAATAACAAACTATATACAAAAAAGTATAAGTGATCTTGTTGGCAATTCAATATTATATATATTTTTTGAAGATCCTAAAACATAATTGATATCAAATAAAGTTTCACTTGTTTCTAAGCTTTAACAAAAAAAAAAAAAAACACTGATTATAAAAAATCAACGAAAAGCCTCTCTTGACAAATAAATAGAAAACAAATATGCATGGGGTTTCGAAATTCTTCAACATATCAAATAAATTTCTCACAAGTTTTACAATATGGGTCAAGTGGGACCTTTAACTTCACTGACCGGACAACAAGACGCAAGTTGCAACACAGAACATTTTGGACTTGTTTAATAATAATAACAACAATATGCATCAGGTGCTAAACGAGGAGATGTTCGCAATCCTAGTGTTGATGGCTCTCGTTACAACCTTTCTAACGACTCCCTCAGTCGTGGCCATATACAAACCCTTAAACAATCGAGCTTTGGATTCTAAATGCAATGGTAAGGAGAAGTTACGCATCCTAGCCTGCGTACGTGGCCCCCAAGACGCCCCTTGTTTAATCAAACTGCTCGAGTCTTTTGGTACGTCCAATGGATCACTCAAAGTGTATGTGATGCACTTGATAGAACTCACAGACCGATCATCTTCCATCTCAATGGTCCAACGAACAAGGCGAAACGGTGTACCGTTCATTGATAGGTTGTGTAAAGGAAGCTCACGTGACCAGGTGGAAGTTGCATTCAATATTTACGGACAGGTCAGGGACCAGAAGCAGAGGATAAGGATACATCACTTGAAAAGTGTTTCGGCCTTGGGAACGATGCATGAAGACATATGCAATGTGGCAGAACATAAAAAGGTGTGGATGATCATATTACCGTATATGGTAACCGGATGGGGTATGGTAAACCAGAGGGTGATGGAGAATGCTAATTCCTCGGCGGTTGTGGTTCTAAACTGCCATGAGGCTGGAGAAAGCAGTAGTAGCGGAGAGAGGCCAAAACGGGTAGGACTTGTGTTCATTGGTGGACCCAACGACAGAAAAGCACTTGAGATCGGAAGCAAAATAGCCCAAGACCCCAATATTAGAGTTACACTCTTGCGATTCTTGGATACGACCATGACTTCTGCTGATTCTGAAAAGGTAACAATTCGTGTAGCAATTACCACGTTGTAATATTTGATAATAGTTCACAAAAGTTTGTGCTGATGCAGGAGATTGATGAGGCAGCAGTGAAAGAATTCATGCAACAATGTGAAGGTGTAGAGGTCGAGTATGAAGAGAGAGTAGTTGAAGGAAATCTAGTAGAGATTATTGAGGCGATGGGAATGAGGAAGGAGTATGAGCTTCTGATCATAGGAAATGGACAAGCAACAAGTTATGAGATGGGACGAGTAAAGGTTTCAACACTAGTCATTCAAGGATACAATGAAACGGATGCTAAAACTGTTGTTGGAGCCAATCTTTGAGACTGGGAAACATGAATCAATTACTAGTCTATTTTAGTATTTATCGAGCTGAGATGAACCTTATATAGAATAATATAAAAATAATTAATCACGGGGCAAAGATATTTGTAGTAGCCGATTACAACACTCTTTCACACCGTACGTGTTTCTCTTTTCCTTTGTCACCCTCAAAGTTTCTCCTCTTTTTTTTGTCAACTCAAAATATCATAATTATAGTCCATGGTTTCTCAACTGAAATGGAGCAACATAACCTATATAAAAAGTTCGTATCTCGAATCCTAACACTTCAACTTATAAGTGTTTTTTTTTTTTTTTTTTTTTTTTGCTAAATGTGGATTGGAATGCTAAATTTGTTGTATAATGACAAATTCGAGGCCATGATTCCCGGACATATTGATAAAATCAAGCTTTCAAACCTATGGAGTCTAGCCTGTAGCCTTTGAGCATTAGCGCTATAGTTCGAATTTGAAGGCTTCACCGATTATATTTTATCCCTATTAGTAACGTGTCTTATCTTCTTCAGATTCAAAAACCACCTTGCTAATATTCATGAGTATATAAATACATGACACAACTGATGATATTAATAAGCGATAACCCGAAATAGATTATACTATATCGTTACTATATAATATCAGAACATGCACATAATATAATAATTTGAGATGGATGATCCGAAGTGAGTTCAATTTTGGCAGCCAAGTCTCGAAACATGTTCATGGAAGAGGCTTTTGATAGTGCATCCACTATTTGATCAACCAAGCTAACATGTGATACATGAAGAATGCCATCTTGAACTTGTTCATGAATAAAATTGTAGTCTAGTCTAGAGCAATGTTTTTCATCTAAAACTGAAAACCCATATTAGGTTAAAGCTGAGTAGCTCCGATGTTATCACAATAAATGGTTGCCATTGAAAAGATATTGAGTTCTTTGAAGAGGGAAAGGAGCCACTTAAGTGGATAAACAAGTGGATCACAAAGTGGATGAAAAAAGGAAGTCCAAGAAGGGCAAAGATAAGAGAGCGAACTTTACAGCCTACGAGGAGGAAGAGGAGCAAGTCCCCATGGACACATCAATGCCAAATTATGAAGATAAGGACCTCCAAGGCATTGACAACCATAGTTTTTATGCAATGTTCCTTTGACTATAAAATAGTAAACCTTAGACCAAAAATGTCACTCCAAGAGAAATCATTACTCCCCGCAAAAAGCAAAGATAAAGAGGAGATTTCTCCAAAAACTAAAAAAAAAAGGAAGCACAAGAAGAGGAAGAAGCCACCCACAAAAGTAGTAACTGGCTCTTCCTCTAGCCAAAATTCCTAACACCAAGGTACCACCACTATCCATTCTAAATATCGCACATTTTCCTTTTAGTACTTTAAGTCACTTTTCTACCTTCTTCTATTTGTTTCACACCGAGGATAGTGTAATCCAAGTATGGGGAATGATTCAGTTGCTAATCATGTTTTCTAATTTGAACCTTATTTTATGTTTTCATTTCTAGTCTCATGCATGCACTTAAGGCATCAAAAATACAAAAAGTTTAAAATTTTCAAAATAAAATCATATAGTTACATTGGCATATTTACATGTTTAGGATCGGATCTTAGAGCATTTAGATTGCATTTTCATAAAGCATAGGGGTTAATGATTAAAACTTCCTTGTAAAGATATACGAGTTGAGAAACGTTAAGGAATCAGAGATAAATCATGAAATTACTTAGACAATGAAACGTTCAAAGTTATCTTGAACTCAAATAACCAAAATTTTTAGATTGAGTCTTAGTGTAATTTATATGCCTAAAATCCTGGAAAAAAAAACTATTGTTACCAATCCATGTATTGTAACCTACCAACTAAAACAAGTTTGGTAGGTTCATCTTCGATACAATAAACTAATGTAGACTTGCCTTATGAAAGTGGTTCTGGAACTTTTAATCAACTTGCGTTGTAGAAGAAAACCTAAGTTTAGTATATAGGTAATCAGTGTATATTCAACATTACAAACAACGTTTAATTTTATACTATGTTGGTTAATCCCTATTCTAGTGATACTAATTCCGAACAAGCGTTGGCTATGATAGGGAATGCACCTTGCTCACTACAGACTATTCGGGTCTCTTTCTTTTTATCTTTAAGAGAGGAATCAACCTAGATACCTAGACGTGGTTAATTACGTCACTTCTAAGTATGAAGAACATTCTGTAACAAAGAATCTTATGGCTTATTCCACACATAAAAACCGTTTTATCGATCCATTGAAAAACCCTTTTGAAAATCCTAAATCTAATAATGAAACTATTCATACATGATTATGCCAACACAAATCATTATTGGATTAATGAATTGCATGTAAGATAAAAATAGAAAATAGAAGATTATAGGGTTGTGGATCTCAGTATGAGTAAAGAACAGCCTCTTAATCTCCTTCAGAGTCTCAAAGAACAAGCTTAGAAAGTAAAACCCTAGAGAACTACTAACAAGCAAAATAACAAATTAGAAAAAATTAAACTTTTTGAATGATTGTGATTGATGATGGAATGTGTTTGTGTCTTCCTCTGCTGCTGGAGAGTTTCTCTTATAGCTTCCTAGGCCGGTCTTAGGGTATAACCTCCTTAAAACTTAAGTCGGGTTTGATTGGAGCTAAACGGGACAGTCTTGTAAATCCCCTCAGAATGACATGTCTTCAGTAAAACGTCTATATCTTGGGTCTCAGATTCCAATAACGTTGATTCAAATTAGAGATACAATTTAACTCCCTTACCTACAAATTGATATGTATATTTTCTCCTGATTCGTCGGGTAAATGGGTCAGCGGTCGGTTGATCTCTGGGTTTTTGATTTTGTCTCTACATCTCTCTTTAGTTTTGCTCCAAATCTCTTTCTTTAACTCATTTTGTTCCAAAATTTCTTTTACTTGTAAAGCATGTGTAAAAGACTAAATCATACTAGAAAGACTCTATAAAAACACATATATCATGGTAAAAACCAGTAAAATTTATTATACATCAACAGTGCATCTCACTCATCTTCGTGGGATCATTTCTCGCAAGAAACTGATTCCGTAGCCTAACTCTGAATCTATATGCATATAGATTTGTTGGCTACTACACCATTGGCCTTTTAACCGAGTCTATATGTCCTATATAATCGATGGTCATACATATCATGCCTTGGTCGGATCCTATATGACCTATAGCCTAAGCATAGTTTTCAACCTCTCTCAACCTGACTATTAAATAGTCCAAGTTATCGGTCTGACTCTACAATTTATACTTCTCTAGCTAATATTCTAGGTTCGACCCTCACCATATTATACACAAAAATGTCTATCCAAGAAGGGAAGTCAACAGCTCATTGACACCATGATAGTGACCACAAACAATTCTACTTTACAAACAAACAAGTGAGGATAAACAATCAGGATATGTTACTATACCGTGACTCCTCAACAAACAACAATCGAAAATTTCTTACACTACCATGCAATGCATCCATTAACTCCTAATTAGGTTATTAAAAATTTCACTAGGCCTGCATTTAACTATGTCCCGGCCCACACTAGTACATAACAATTTCCATGATACTTTCTTCAAATATCATAAGGTTTGTGCGGATCTATATGCATTCTACCTAATGCAACAAGCAATCAATCATGCACCTACTCACAAAGACATAAGCTAGTGGACAGATGTGATCGGAGTGTCTCGTATGGAACCCCCAAACCCCTGAGCTGAACCCCCTTCCTCTTAAGCTTCACTCTAGAGCTTATATCTTCAAATATAGAGCTCTAAATATTGTTTAGATGATGCTTCCTACTCCTAATTGGGTCTGGACTAGCCTAATTACCCTTCTAAACCTCTAAACCAGACTAAACCGATGTAAACCGATTTAATCCTAAACCGAATCGGTTAACCTAACGGAGCTGACTCGGATTGGTTAACCAAGGTAGCTAACCAAACTGAACCAGACCGGCGCATGGCTTCTCCAGCTTCGGTGCGCTTTTGACGTTTTGAAACGGATCTACAGGAATTTCGGCAGAGTCTCAGCTGTGTCAGCGATTTCTTTCTCGAAACTTTGACAGAGGTTCGATAGAATCCGTTGGGGAGAATCCTATCAAACTCTATTGTCTCCTTGGTTTGATCTCGGCTCCACTAGTCTTTGGGATCCTCCAAAAATTTTGGCAGAGCCTGGTTGTACTCTATCAATCACCTCCCAGAATTTTGGTAGAATTATGGTTGTTTCAGAGATTTCAGCCTCAGAACTTGGGTAGAGTTCCGACAGATCTCGAGTTTAAAAAAAATTGTCACTAAAACACTGAATTTTGAATGTTCTCTATACATTTTCTATTTGTTAAATACTGTTGGTAAAAGAATCTTGGATTGTGACGGCAAGTTGGATAAGAAGAAACCTTTGTTCAATGTTGGTGAAAGAAGGTGGCTTAGATGTAAATGTTGTTGCGAGTAAGACAACATAGATTGGATAGAGGACATGGGGAATCATGAAAGGAGTAATGAAAATTTCCTCACAAAAGGTTAAAGAGTTCACTAAATATGGAAAATCAACATGAAATTAACAGAATAATAAAAACGAGAGTAACAATGGTTACTACAAGAACAAAGCAACAAATTCATCTCTGGAAGGTCACAGTCTTCATCATCAAGTGTTCACTCGAATTTTTGGGATGACTGGGGAGAGGAAGATACGAAGAAAAAAAGCAGCATCAAAGGTGTCGACTGCTAATGATGATGATGGTTGGGCTGGTTAAGAAATATGTAGATAGCAATGGGAAACCAGACGCTTCATGGACTAGTGGAAGTTTTTTCTAGCGGTAAGCAGTAATCAAAGTTTGTATACAATTAATGAAAAGCAAAGCTTGTTGTGGTGTTGGTGCTCTATCACAAGAGAAAGCAGAGAGAGGAAGAGAGGGCACATGTATGTCCGTCTTTTCATATCATTGTTTTGGCGTCTGATCGTCACTATTTAGTTATTCTGCAATATATAGTTTTCTAGATATCATCAATTATATATGTACAAGTTTCATAGAGGATTTACTTGCTAACCACGAGATGTAAATATATTTTTTTAACAAATTTAGTAGTATAAGTAAAAAACTTTTTTTTTTTTTCTTCTCTCATTCATAAACTTTTTTAACTGATTGACTTGTATTGGTTATATCCATAAAATAGCATTTAATTTAAAATTAACATTTCAATTGAGAAAAAACATTTCAGGTATGGTCGTTTTTATGTTTCATGGTTAATATATCAACTTTTAATGTATATTAGTATCATCACTTTTTGTTTCTATGTTTCTGACATTTTGAATGTTTTTTTTGGAAACTAAAATTGATTTTTAAAAAAATTAAAATTATGGATAAAATATGCATTTATTAAGCGGAGCAACCTAATTCTCGTACGTACAATATTGGACGACTAATTAATCAGATTGGATAATCTATTGTCAAAACATAAATTATCATCACATAGAATGGTGAAGGTACTAAAGGTTGGAGATGGTCCATGCAATTTCAGTTGGGTGTATTAAATGTAACATTAGATGTTTTATACGAGAATAGTTGAGGATGGATGTACAATGTACTATAACATACCCTTCGTACAAGTTTAATGTGCAAATCCAAGTTTATGGTTAGAAAGACGGATATAAGTAAACCCTACGATCAAGTGGAATTGAGTTTTCTCGAAGCCCTAATGTTAAAACTCGAGTTCCACCCAAAATGGGTGAGGTGCATGATGTACTGCATTTCCTCGGTATCATACGGAGTGCTCATTAATGGCGAAGTAAAAGGCTGCAGAAAACCATCACGAGGTTTGCGCCAGGGTGATCCCTTTTCCCCTTTCCTTTTCATAATCCTCACAAAATCTCTTGGCTCCCTCCTTAATGGGGCGGAGGCGGAACAACGCTTAAAAAGATTACGGATTGTTCGGGGGAGCCCTTCGGTTTCATACCTTCTCTTCGCTGACGATAGTCTTTTCTTCTGCAAGGTCGACCTCCAGAAAAGTGCAGAGATATTTAAGATAATCAAGACATTTGGGAAGGCATCTAGACAAGAACTGAACCGATCCAAATCCTCTATTACCTTTGGGAAACGATGGATTCACAAATTAGGAGACAAATCAAATTGAAAATTTGTATTAACAAGGAAGGAGGCATGGGGATTTATTTGAGAATCCCTGAAGAAATTTGTGGCTCAAAGAAGAAAGTCTTTGCGTATATCCAAGAAAGACTGAGTAACCGGGATAACACTTGGACTTCAAAACTGCTATCTAAAGGTGGAAAAGAGGTTATCATTAAATCGGTGGCACAAGTTCTTCCGAAATACCCAATGTCATGTTTCCTCTTTCCACAATGTGTCACTCAACAAATTAGTAGTGCTATCTCCAACTTCTGGTGGAGTGGTAGGAGAAATAACAGTGGTCTCCATTGGATTGCATGTGACAAGATTTCCATTCCCCAAGCGTTGGGTGGCCTAGGTTTTAGGGACCTACATGCTTTTAACCTAGCTCTGTTAGCTAAATAGCTTTGGCGTCTCCTCCATTTCTCATCCTCACTGTTGGCTCGAGTCCTTAGAGCTCGTTATTTCAAACACTCTAGCCCTCTAGAAGTTTACGAGTTTCGGTCCTCTTCTTTTGGGTGGAGGAGTATTCTAGCTGCAAGATCTCTTCTTTTTTTCAGGGGCTCAGGAAGACTATTGGATCAGGATGTAACACGAGTGTATGATTTGAACCTTGGATCCCAGACGTCCCAGCCCGTCTGCCAAGACCTACCATCCGATCCCAGGATTGAGACCCTTCCTTGTTGGTACATAGTCTGATCCAATGAGATGCGAGTAGATGGGATGAGATAAAACTACGTAATCTTATCCATCCAGAGGACATCCAGCTTATCCTAGGGATGAGACCGAGTCGAAAATTCACCATGGATGGATATGTTTGGTCTTATACAAGATCTGGAATATACACAGTGAAATCAGGATATGAGATAGCAAGCAAGATGGAAGATGCTCCAACCCCTAAACCGATATTGGAACCTAGCACTACGGCATTAAAAAGCCAAGTATGGAAAGTGAAGACATCCAAGAAGATTCAACACTTTATGTGGCAGGCACTATCGGGTTGTGTTGATACCTGTCAAAACCGAGCATACCGTCATTTGGGCATGAACCGTAGTTGTCCAAGATGAGGTGGGGCCGAGGAAACGATTAATCACCTCATCTTTGAGTGTCCCCCTTCCTTACAAGTATGGGCATTGTCTTCTCTTCCCACACTTCCGGGTTCCTTCCCGAGTACCTCCTTATATTGAAATATGGATCACCTCTTTTGGAGGTTCAAGAATTCGGGTTTATCAGAGACAGAACGGGATCTTTTCCCTTAGATCATGTGGTACATTTGGAAAGCGAGAAATGAGAAAGTCTTCAATGGTAAGAATTTTTTGGCAAAGGATACTCTTCAGATAGCGGTTTTAGAGGCGGAGAGTTGGAGATTGGCTAATCAGAAAGACGAAGAAGAGGAAAATACAGAAGAAGGTGCTTTAGATGTGTCTCTTGTATCATCTCATTCATTTACATGTCAGATCGATGCCTCTTGGAACGATATTGGACCAGTTAGTGGATTGGGGTGGTGCATACGAGACACCGGTGGCCGCTACCTTTTGAGAATGCAAGGATGTCGGCGGAGTCTTTCAGCCCTACAAGCAGAACTAGACGGTCTTCTTTGGGATATGTTTTGTCTTCTTGAGAGGCACTTCCTTTCGGCCAGGATAGAGACAGACTGTTTGACATTGATCTCGATGACGGATAATCATTCCAATTGGTCTGGTTTCTACGCGGATTTGGATTACTTCACCACAGTTCGTGTTAAGTTTTCAGATTTCTCTCTAGCTTTCATACCTAGATCTTCTAATGTATGAGCCAAGGCCCTTGCAAAAGGGGCAAAAGTACAAGGTTCTCTATTTTCCTATGTTAGCTATGTAAGACCGGTTTGGTTTAGCACTGATAACATTTTTTCGCCGGTCTAACTAATGTATGGTGTCTTTGATGTCAAAAATAAAATAAAAATTAAAACCTATATATTTAACCAACAAATATAAATCTAACATATTTTAACGAAACAAATAAAAATTTCAAGGTGCCAAGAACATTAAGGTATAAACTGAAAACAAACACAATTATTTTATCGGTTGAACGACTTTGTTTTGTAGATGGCATAACAAGAGCATGTAGGACATTTTCCATCGACAAGAATAATGAAGATGTAGTATTAGAGCTTTGGAAGGTAACAAAAAATTTATGAAGGTGAGAGAATCACTCACACACGGGGATAATGTTAGAGATGATGGATGGCCGACTACTAAGAGGTAAAATTCAGACTCAAAGAGTCCAAGGAATAATATTGCATAGGGTGGAGGGTTAGGAGGCTTACACGAAGAGACAAGATAAATTCTTAAAGGAAAGACATCTTCATGAAAAGTCACGTGTCGAGGATGTATAGACACCAGCCAACAGTCAATCAAATCAAAAATAGACACTTTAAATAGTAAAGTATCCAATAAAATCGTATGGTGTGGACCGTGACTAAAGTGTCTGAGAGGCATACAAACTAAACCAAGAAAAAAAAAGAAAACAACAAAATTTGTACTTTCTTTCAAGTGGAGAGGGAAAAAGAGTACATGATTGAAAATGCGGTTGATGATATAAAAGTTTCAAAAGGATGCGTTTAGTAGGTTTTGGTATTAGACTTGTATGACAACAAGCAAGGCAAGAAGACTCAAAAATATGGAAATGCCAAGTTTAGATAATCCATTATGCATGGGTGTTTACGGAGGTAGTAGGTATTTAAAAACATGATCTGCCATTGATTACGAGATAAAATTCAAGCACCACATGTTCACCTCCATTATCCAAATACAAAGTTCTAAGTTTAGTGCAAAGTTGATTTTCGAGTGAACTTTGAATCGAACATAAATGTGTATGTGATTTTTGTTTCAAATGATATAAAAATGTATATCGTGTATAATAGTATACAAATATGATATTTTAGTATTTGAAACCATCGACAAAGATCATTAACGATGTCAAAAAATTCATATAAAACAATATGAAGGAGGACTTTTGAAGATAAGGTAGATAAAGAGAACGAAAGCTTGTGCATTTTATTAATGGAAGAAGCAATACAAAGACAAAGAAATCAAGGCGGATGACCTAGGCAAGAGCTCCCATCAACCATGGATTCTTAAGTAACATAAGTAGAAGACAACGTGGTTGGCAATGCATAGGTACCATCTACGAGCTTTCCTTCTAAGAGAACCGCCATGTTGAGATCTCATACATAAAAATAAGTAGGAGTAATAACCACTTCATTATCGGTGTAAAGTTGAAAAGCTGAAATGAAATTCTTATGTAGTGATGGGAAATTTAACACAATATTTAGTAAAAGGGAGTCATATGAGAAGGGATTGATTAAAAATATCTATGTATAGTGGACATAATCGAACCTTTTTTAAAAGAACATCATCACTATCACTATAAGGAGTGTAAAAATACATATTTTGTAGATCATAGATCATGTGATGAGAGGCACCACTATCAAAAAGCCACCAAGATCCGAAGTGGGTAAGAGAATCAGATTCGCATCTAGTCACCATTAAGACTATGATGGTGATAGGGTCTATTCATGTTATTGGCCAGAGTCACTTATAACAGAAAATTCGGGACAAGTTTTCACACTATATCCCTAAGTTATGTAAGTTTGGAACGACCAAGCTAGGGTCGAAAGCCGCAGTATTGAGAAGAGGCAGAAGGATGCAAGACTGATGAATGAAAAACTTGTTGATTTGAGGCTTGAGAGGCATGATGATTTGTTGTCTATTATTTTTGGCGAGGATGGTAGTTAGCTGTGTTTGGGAAGTGAGAATTACGGAGGCACCAGGTTCTTCACACAAAACCATAGCTTTGTTTATCATTAGTCGTTCGTAAATCTTAAGTTAAGCTAATTGAGTATTCTACCATGTATGGCATCATTATATGGCTTGTATTTTTCACCAAGAGAAAAGTAGTTTCTCAAGGAGATCATTTGGATCCAATAGTTTTCCCAGCAAGGAAATTTTATGAAAGTTATGATCTTGCAAAGATATTCGTTGAATCGTCTTTACGTTTTTAAAGCATGTTTGAATATGAGGTTTAAGCTGAAAAATGTGTCCTCGTGTAGTAGTACTAAACATGGTATATCAACGAGACTCCATACTTTTGCCAGTATTGGGAAAAAGATGGCAATGATGAAAGCATTGTATAAAAGACGGTCTTGTCTCCTCCATAATATAAACGTCAGATTATTAGAGACTATTCCATCAACAAAGATCATTGGTGGTGGAATAGTTGATGTTTTATTAAGAAAGTGATGAAGTTCAGGACTTTCAAATAGGAATCCAGTAATAACTCCACATGAGTCAGGAAGTGAAGGTGAGCTTTATTATATTCGTCATAAAAAGAATAATTTTCAAATTTTTGTGATTGACCACAATGATTTGTTCTTCAATGTTCAATGCTAACAAAAGAGAAAGACATCATCTGACATTGAATACGATGATCTATTCTATAATGCTAGTAAAAGAAAGATCTTTATCTGATGCCATAGAAGATTGTGAAATATTCTGGATGATTATTATCATCAATACAAGAATATAGTTGGAAATAAAATGTATCAATTACACAAAAGTATGACAATCTTTTGATTAGGAAAAAAATATATCAATATACAAAGATATGAAAATATTTAGATTATTCCTAATAATCTGTTTTCTTGTTTCAACACCATAAAGTGGAATATTTGTAAAAATCAACAATTCTTTATAGGCTCCATAGGAAATTAGAAATCCGAAATTCTTTCATCCTAGAGTTCAAAATCTTTTTTCCAGCACTGGAATCAATTTATTAATTAAAATAAAATTATAAATGCCCTTATATAAAAGTTGGACCAAGTATCTTAATTAGTAGTAAATATTTCGTTTTCTAATTATCCAACAAAATCGTAGCATTAATTTGGATTAGCTGTCAGCTAAAAAACTTATCGGACCACCTGTCAACAGCAATTCTTGAATCTACGCGTGAGCCTATTTAAAGCCAATCACCTTCTTCTCACGTTCTTTACCACCCACCTGCAAAACTCGATCTCAACTCTCTCTCTTCTTCTAAACAAAATCGTCTGCGATAGTTTTAGGGTGTAATATAGCCTACGAGAGAAAGATCATCATGGGGATATATGGAATGGTGACAGGAAAAGCAGGAAAGAGTGGATTTGGGTCAGCTTCAACAGCCGAAGATGTCACTAACTCAATTGATGCCAATCATCTCACTGCCATCATCACAGGTTCTTTCTTCTTTTCTTTTTTTTCCCCATCTTATATTTTCCTAAATCGCGGAAAAAAGAAAAACGAAAGCACTGTTTCCAAAACAAATGTCTTATCTTTTGGTTTTGGTGTCGTGGACGTCTTTCTGCCCAAAATAAATAGAAATTACGTAACAATATAAAATATATACTAGAAATTAAATTAATGCGACACGAATATGTTAAACGGTTGGAAAAGAAAGTCAAACTTTTTAAGATTACGTCCTAAGTCAGACTTAGGATTTTATTTTTTTTTTCAAATTGTATCATCAACCATATATACAAAAAGGAAAGCTTTCGTCCCTGAGTTTTCTAATTAAGGTTTTGACTGGTAACCTCTATCTACTAGGAATACTGTTTTAATGGTCGTCACTCGTCAATCATAAGTAGTGGTACCCATACGATATTTTCAGTTTTTTTTGCACCATTATCTCTACCGTTTTTTTTTTTTTTTTCTTTTCTTATCTTTTTACATTGTTCTGCTTATATACTGCTAAAATATTATTAGCTTTTTGGTCACCGGTTTGACCTTGATAAAAAAAAGTCGAACAAATCGGAAGGAGAGCTTAGTCTTCAGTATTGATGCTATTTCAGAAAAAACCGTTTAGTTTACTTTTAGGTTGATTTTTAGTTCTTAATGAATATATAAGCTATTATATATATTCAATATATACTATTTTAAGAAAAAATATATAACTCAAAAATTATTTAGGTGACAGAATATTGTAATTTACAATTTTGTCAAAAGATATTTTTCCGAACTTTGTCTGGGAAGGGCAGCGAAGAGATGTATGGGTTAAGCTCATAACTCCATGATATAAGAACTCCACTTAGCTTGAAAAAAATGCATGGATTTTAATTTGTCAAAGACGGGAAAATGCAAATGTTTCTTCATATCCGTAATTGATACAAAAATATGAAAATGATTTTATTTTGAAAGGAGGAACAAGTGGGATTGGATTGGAGGCAGCAAGAGTGCTAGGAATGAGAGGAGTTCATGTGATCATCGCAGCAAGAAACCCAAAAGCTGCTAATGAATCGAAAGAAATGATTCTTGAGATGAACCCTAATGCTCGCATTGAATATCTTCAGCTCGACCTCTCTTCCATCAAGTCTGTCAAATCCTTCGTCCATGAATTTCTTGCCCTTAATCTTCCTCTCAACATACTCATGTATGAATCTTTAATTATTATTATTTTGACTTTTTGTTTCTCTTTTCTTGTTTTATGCTTATTCTTTATTGTGTTGTGTCTATCAAATGTTAGAAACAATGCCGGTGTTATGTTTTGTCCTTACCAGCTCACTGAAGATGGGATTGAATCACAATTCGCAACAAACCACATTGGTACGTAACACTTCATTTTTCTAATTATATAGTAAAAACATTAGGTTAGTACGTGAATTCTGCAGAAACATACTAGAGTGTAGTAAATTAACAATTTTATTAATGAACTAAATCTATCTAGCCTAGCTGTATTAAAAATGAAGTGATGTCCAGGTCATTTTCTACTGACGAATCTGCTTCTCGACAAAATGAAGAGTAGCGCGAAAGAAAGTGGAATCGAAGGAAGGATTGTGAATTTATCATCTGTTGCTCATACTTATACTTACCCACAAGGTATCAAGTTCGATGCCATCAATGACCCTGATGGGTAAGTCTTCTTTTGAAATTCATATCATTCAAAAAAAAGTTTATTTAATAATTAACGTAAAACTAACAAGTTTCATGCTATCACTATTTAGATATTCGGAAAAAAAGGCTTATGGGCAATCCAAGCTAGCAAATTTATTGCACTCCAATGCACTCTCTCGTAGACTACAGGTAACATATATTTACACATATATACTCCTTAAATAAATTACGATATTCATGTAATTTAAACGATGAATTGGGTATGCAGGAAGAAGGTGTGAACATCACAGTAAATTCGGTTCATCCCGGACTTGTCACCACTAATCTCTTCCGCCACTCCGGTTTAGGAATGCGTACGTACCGGTTTTCTATTCTCCATTCCGTTATATTATACATTTTCGTTTTAATTTTTTCAATCGACAACATTTATGTATTCAGAGGTCTTCAAGGCTATGAGTTTCTTCTTGTGGAAAAATATACCTCAGGTGAGTTTCTCAAGTTCTAGACCCTTTTCCTTTCTTATTTTCTTTTGAATTCTTTTATTAATTTTTGTTGGGGGCATTGTCAGGGAGCTGCAACAACCTGCTACGTGGCACTTCATCCTGATCTCAAAGGCGTCACCGGGAAGTACTTCGCCGACTGTAACGTCACCACTCCGAGCAAATTTGCTATCGACGATTCTCTAGCCGATAAACTCTGGGACTTTAGCGTCAAGCTCATCGATTCCCTCCCCTAACTTACCGCATACACATTCATCATTTTATCATCTTTTATTTATTTACCGCATTTCTTACACATTCATCATTTTATCTTCTTTTATTTATTTACCGCATGTTTCTGTATTGTGAGTACTGTACTAAAACAATTATACAACATTATGGAATCAGACAAAAAAGAAAAAAGAAAAAAGAAAAAAGGACAACATTATGGAAGAATATTGTGCAAGAACGGAAACTCACTAAGTTATGTTCCTCAACTAACATTAAATTCAAGGTAATATATTGTATCAGTTATTTCTCGAGACTACAGTACAAAACCCGATGATGATGAGAATGGTGGAACTCTTTTATAATTATGTATAGCGGGCCTAAATTAATGGGCTTCTTCTGATTCCCAAAGGCCCATCGTTCGTACGACGACGGCGGAAACAGCCACCACAATTGCTGCAAAAACCGGCGGCACAACTAAGTCCATCTTCGATCTCCGGAATAGATTCGCCGGTAAACAAAACACCTCCGAAGGAAGATCCAACGGGACCAAAACGGCTGCGTCAGAGCCACACCGCTGCGAGAACTCCACCGAAGAAGACGACGGGTAAATTGCCGACACGAACGCGAACTCTGGTGCGAGCGAGATAATAGCCACAGTGATCGTCAGGAACGCCGTCCAAGTGGCGCCGTATACGAAAAGCGGAATCCGCCATGCGAATCGGTGAGTGAGAGATGAGAATAGATGGCGAGTCATCGATTAATGCTAAATGGTTTCTTTACTAACGCATATCGTCTCCTTCTATGGCTTTATAATTCCACCGATCGTGAATACTTTCGCCATAGAAATGGAGTAGATTTGAGGAAATTGTATGTGAAGAAGACAAGGTAGAAAGAGAGGATAACCTAATCTCACCTGCTCTTCGTTTTTTTTAGCGACGAATGAGGAAATCCGAAACGACCTACTTCGTCGCCGTTTGATATTGTACTTTATTTCTTGTTTCTTTCGTTGGTTTCATAAAAAAAAAGTGGATTGCTCAGAAATTTTACTGGTTACGGTGTTCAGTTCATAGCATTTCGATACAGTTCTTCTAGCAAATTATAATGCTTTATTTAAAGGTTTTTTGTGTATTATGACACAAAATGTATAAAAATATTTTGAAAATGCCACAAGGTAGTTACAGGTAAAATGCCACAAGGTAGTTACAGGTAAAATGACACAAGGTGAATATTAGGCTTTGATTGGTAAAGCATTTGGGTGAGTTTAATGTTTTGTTATATCCAATCAACTATTTTCATTTATAGCATTAAACAAAGTATTTGGAGTTCTAAATGCTTATTTTGCTAATGCTCAAGGTGATTAGAGCATTTGACTTAGCATTAGCATTATAAATTAAGAATTACAATAATATCCTTATTTAATTAAGTTTTAAATTATTATCTTATGTCATTATAGTAATTTTGTATCCAAATGTTTATATTTTTACCAATCACATAATTTATTAAATTGCATGTAGTTTATAAACAATTAATGCTGATGCTTATGCTGGTTTATGCTACTGTTTTAATATAAGTTGTACCAATCAAGGTCTAAGTGACAGTTTAATTTCTGAGAACATATTTTTTTTGTGGGTCCCAAACAAAAAGTGTATTTCTCTCATATTGCTCTCTCTCCTTCCGAACAAAAAAAACTCTCTCCCTTCTGCGACAAACCGAACCTCCGGCGACGATCCTCCTCTGCACCGCCGTGACTTTCATATCGGAGATCCAGTGGCACTGCACCCAGATCCGCCTCTTCCCCACCTAGGTTTACCTTTCCTGAGGAGCTTTACAAAGTTCTCGGCCGTATTGATTCCAACGGCAACGGAAAAATCTCGATGCTTGAACTCGTTTGCGTTCTTAAGACCATGAGAACTTCGTACACAGAGACAGAACTTAACCGTGTTCTTTAGGAGTCAAGAGGTAGACTCTTGATCTTTTCATACCACATATGGTGGAGATTTTAGAACTGTAATATGAATAAAATGGTTGCTTTGTTCAAAAAGTTTAGTTTACAATTCCGTATTAGCACTGCAATTTTTAGTCAATTTTGAATTATATTTTGTCAACTAGATTTTCTGCGTGAGGAGAAGAATTGAATCGAAGAAAAGCTTGTTCTTCTTTGTGCCTACATATTTCAAAACACCATTAGAGTTTCCACAAGGTAACGATGATATGAATTCCATCTCAAATGATAGCGGGAGAGGAAATGAGAGAAGCAAATCCCAAGAAAGTGAAATGGAACACATCTCACATGATGCTTGGAGATAGAGAAAATGAAGAATTGATTTTCATCCAATCAAAACTAATTTGTAATTTTAGCTCAAATTGTGAACAAAATCAAGCTTTAGAACAATGGAACTTCTTGCTTGTTGGCCTCATGAAGCTGAACTCAAATTCTTCCTTTTCTGTTTAACTTGTTTCAATTAAGCATTTAGGTTTTTAACCCTTATTTTGGTTGCAAATATTCAAAAGGAAACAAAACTAATGTCCAATTTTTAAGTTTAATCTATAAACAAGTTCTTGAGTTTTTTATTTCTCTTTAGAAGCATTTTTCATTTTGTTTGATATAAGATGATGTATTAACACAAATGCTATATTTCTATTCGTATTCGTACATAGACAAAAATTAAACTGTAGACAATATTAAGTAACTATAGACAACATTACACTCTTGTTAAGAAAGGTGTATTTACAAGGAATGACATCAAAGAAAGAGTCATGATAACACAAGATTGATCATCTTATCCTAGAGTCACTGATTAATATTCGTTGTAATAAATTAATAGAGTGACTTCAAAAATATAATTGTCTGTTAGACTATTAAATTGGGCATTTATAAACTTGACCAATTTCGAGTTACAAATTTGTCTATACGAACTAAAATTTGATTTTTTAGAATAAGATTCTCTATTATAAACTAAAATTGGATCTCCGACTTATGAAAACCTAATAGTAACTAAATATATAGATATATTTTTATTTCAATTTAACAAAATACATGGTAAATACCAATGGATATCAAAATAATAAAATTTAAAGATAATAAAGAAATGATAACCATAGTTCAAGTTTATTCCAGAAAACAAACCTTAGAAAATTTAGAATGCCTTTGTATCTCTTGAATTTGGTTAGATATGCAAATATATGATGAATTGGTCTATAGAATAACAATAGACAAAAACGTTGTCTATGTGGATGCAATTTTTATATTAGAATATGCATTTAAGATTATAAATATTTTTGAAATGATCAATCCATATAGACAAGATTTCCCACGTTTAGACAAAATAGAACATTACTAATATCTACTAAAGATTGTAAATATCTTTTGAACTATTATATATACATATATATAAACAAAATTTGGTAAAGATATACAAGATTTTTTACATAATAGACAATATGTATATAATAGTTCAGAGAAAATATAATAAATATATTTGAGCTGGTCTATACATATATACATTATTTAGTAATGATAGACAAGATTTTCCATGTCAGGAACAATTTAGAAATCTTGGCTTTCTTTAATAATGTCTATGTGGATCCAACATTGAGAATTATTGTTTACCCATGGCTAGAAACACCCTAGCCATGGTGAGTGCCATATGAACTTAAATTTGATCAAATAAAATTATGTTTCGTTTATACGGTCTAAAATTATGAAAAATGTAACATATATCTTAGTCATGGTGATTTTTATATAAACTTAAATGGTTAATAAAAACTTATGTTAGGTATAGAGGAATTAAAAGTTGGTTTATTAGATTAATAATCTTGTTTATAAGATATGTAAATCTGGTCTATATAAACTAAAGTTGATAACGAACTAAAATTTATGCCAATCAAAATAGATTTTATATGATAGACAAACATATAATGTTGTCTACTACATTAATAATATTGTCCACTGGAATTATGAATTTTTTATCACATAATTATTTTTGAAAAAGAACAAGCATAGATAATCAAACACCATAAACTCCCAAACCCCAACAAATGTTGTTAGACACATGGATAAGATCTCGGCTTACCAAAAAAATTTCTCCACCTAACTAGCTAACGAAGAAAAAAGTTCTAATTACGAGTTAAAATGTGGGGAGTGATCACAAATTTTTCTTGTATTATTTAAAAACAATAATCATGGGGATGATAATGGTATATTCTCACCCTAAGAGAACATTGAATTGAGACCTCTCAGCCTCACAAAGCAGGTCCAACGCACGCCTCCAGTCATCGCACAAGCGAAAACCGCTTCATTGCTTTCTTGAGATTGAGCTTTTCCTAATGGCCAGCTCAAACATACCATCAAAATCGTTTTTCCTGATAAGCGCTAGCTCTCTACTCCCATGCATAGCTTTGAAAATTTCAATTAGATACTCAAGCTTTGAGAAGTTATTGATCATGCCATCCAGCAGGTAGCAATCTGGGGTTTAAGCATCTCTGAGGTAGACCACTGGCGTCACCTGAAACACAGCATTTGGAGGCAGTTGGAATGTGTGTGAAACAACATATATAAGTAGTCTACAACCTAATGAACCTATAGACATTTGTGTATAGCATGTTGTTTATAGACAATTGTGTTTCTTATGCCCATCAAACTAAATAGACATCACTATAATGTCTACGTGCTTTACCCTATTGTCTATCGCGTATTTCGATTCCTGGACAATTGGTTCAGGACTTCAATACTATCTTAACCCATGCATTCAAGCAACCAAAATGATTTTTAACTATAAACCTTTGTTTTAAGCCTGCTGTCTATGTTTTTTTGTTTATTACGTTTTGTTAGTGCCACTGTTAGTAATGGTATGCCTACGAAACGCTTAGACAAACACTATAATGTCTATGGATTTTAACTGATTGTCTATCGTATGCGAAAACCCCATCTCCTAGTCTATGATATTTTCCCCTGCAAATTTTACACATAATTGCCTCACTGTAATTGCCACTTACCTCTTTCGACGATGTGCATGCTCCTAGGTTCCCACCAATTGCCACATTGGATTCCTCTCGTGGTTCAAAACCCCCTTCTTTGTTTTCTATGATCCAAATTATACACACAATTGCATGGGAGTCCAACATATTGGGAAATTGTAGGCTCGTAGTAGCCGAAAAAAAATTGAGAAATTGAAAGGCATTCTCACTTGTAGAAGGCTCGAGATCCTCAATTCTTTTACCGACGAAGATGAGTTTGCCCTGATTAAATACGAAACAAAATCTTACATGCGTATAAAATAAAGTGAAATACACTGAAATTGCAACCTAGAATCTCGCTGTCTTTGTCGGTTTGCATCACTCGTCCGTTAGAATTGACCGAATCTCTTGCCTCGGCTTCCCTCTTCTCCATTGGAGGGTTCGGTCCCATTAACCGCTCTGTTGTTTCTCCCGATTTCCCGGCCGTTTCATCATGACCCGTTCCCAAAACTTCGATTTCAGTTTGTTTCTCCACCATCTCTTGATCTCCGACAGCTATGTTATTTTTTCGTCGTTGCTATTTGACGCTGAACGAGGCGTTACGTACCATCGTCTCGTCGGAAATTCTGTATAATTGCTCTCCGATTTCAGAGCAAAGCTATATTAAACCCTAACTTTATCCACTACCCACTTATCTCTCTCGCAATCTCTACAACTATTTTGCTCTGAAAAAAAAAATCGGGAGTGGGGAAGTTCTCTCTACAGCTTTTTGTCACACCAAATGCTTATTTTTTATTAATTAAAAAAGAAAAAAGATAGATCCAATTAAATGTGTTTGAAACACATAAAGGTAAGACCAACTTAATGAAACTTTGTGGCATACACTTTTTCAACACTTAGGTCAAATGACATTTTGACAAAGAGTTGTGTTTTTTTGTGGCATTTCGTTAAATTTTTCTTTATTTAACCAATAACACCCATATTCTCATCAAACTGTGGCAGAACATTTGGTCTCGAGAAATTTCTTCATGTCTTCTAATGAACCGGTTTGGCTTAACCAGTTAACCGGAGGAGAATATCCTCGATCCTCATAATCACAAGAGGATGGGATCAAGGACTTCAGTCTCACACGGTCGTTATCTCTTTGCAACATTTATCATTTTGAGATGAACAAAACACCCGCTCAATACTCAAATTCTTTTGGTAACACATCAAGAGGAAAAGAGCATACAAAGGTAACAAACCACCATAAAAAACATGTTGTTTGTGTTCGTCAAGACTCCTAGCTAGTCAGTTCGTCAAGACTCCCAGTTAGGCAGTTCGTCAAGATTCGCAATCTCGCAGCAAATCAGCTCATCAATCTCGCTGAGCTCGATCTCGCCATGTAATGTGAGTTACGAATCACTTGACCCTTATACCAAGGGTACACAAGTATCTTTTCTTAAGGCAGAATTATAAAATCAATATATGAAACCTAAAGTGTGTTAAATAAAGCGGCTATGGAGGTAAAATTCGGTGTTCATCCAAATTGTCAAAATCTAAATTGACATGTTTGTGTTTTACGAATGACAGTTTTCACGGATACAAAACTATGTTCTTTAGTTTTGAAGAGATTTCATGAGTTTTTAATTAGTTTCTAGCATAGTCGGGATTAAAAATTAGCCAAGAAAAATCCTTTATTTATTTAGCGAGTGTAGTTCAACGCACTCAAAGAAGGTTGGTCAACTGCATGTGAGATATCTCGGCTTGCTGTTGCTCACCAAAAGGATAAATCGAACTGATTACGAGCCGCTGTTAGTGCAAATTAGGTCTATGATTGGTTCTTGGACAGCATGGTTTCTATCATCTGGTGGAAGATTACAAATGATAAAGTCGGTTTTAATGAGTATTACCAACTTTTGAACTTCCACGTGAATTAACTGCAGAGATAAAAAGATTTTGCTCGGGTTTCTTGTGGTCGGGTTCGAAACTCAATACTAGGAAAGCCAAAGTGAGATGGGTTGATATGTCGTCCGCTAGATAAAGGATGTCTATGACTAAAATATTTATGGGAAGCGAATCAGGTACTTTTACTTAAAATAATATGGAGGATACTATCAACTAAAAAGTACTCATGAGTTAACTAGATCAAAGTGCACCTTATCCGGAAAGGTTTGTTTTGGTCACTTCCATAGACTACATCTAGGAATGTTAATATGGGTATACCCACCCCATTTAGACCCATCTCATTTATTCTCATACTCATTTAAACTCATATCCAATTAAACCCACTTAATTTCTCATACCTGTTAGGATAACCCATTTAGACCCATTTAAATTACTTTGACCCATTTAAACCCACTTAAACCCATTTAAACCTGTGTAATAATTTTGTTTGCTTGTTGAGTATTATATGTAATCAGCAATTATGATATATATATATATATATATATATTTCAATTTATTTAACATATACGTAATTAGTATATGTATTTTCATTATCTCTAGTTTACTGTAGATAATATTTATATAATTTTATTTATAAAAATGTAAGAAATCAAAATAACTCATATTTGTCAATCACATTTCATTTTGTGATGAACTAAATAATCACTGTCTAAAATGATAGATTCTTCAGTGCAAATAAAAAAATAAAATCAATAGAAACAATGTACAATAAAGCTCTCTTTAGTCATAAGCCATCACCAACAAAAAAAGAGTTAGTTTACTCCACAAACAACAAACAAAACATGGAAAACAAAAACGTTGCACTTCACTTCACTTGTCAATCTCTCACCAAATCACTTCACTTCTTAGACTTCTTCTTTGGTATCTTACACAAAACACAAAGACCCATAAATAAAAAGTAAAAATCAATTCACAACACAACCATAAACCCATAAAATGAATCATATTTAACAAGCAAAACTCAATTCACAACACAAACATAAACCCCTAAAATACCTTAGTTTCATGGCACACTTGAATCTTCTGATCTTGAACCTCCTACTCCTGAGCTACTTGCCACATTCCTAGCATCTTCATTGCAGTTGTCATCGATATCTTCTATGGTACCTACAATTTTCACAACCAGGATCATCAAAACCAATAAGTTTGTATAAAGGTTTCATTTTTCAGTTGTTTACCTTCATATTCTGCAAAACCACGCAACCAGTTGCGAGTGCTGAGTAGAGCTTGTACATTTTCTGGAAGTAAACGGTTCCTATACGGAGTCAGGACTCGATCTCCGACACTGAAAGCTGATTCGGAAGCTACTGTTGTAATTGGTATGCTTAGCACATCACATGCAAGAGAAGCTAAAGCTCCAAATCGATGTGCATTCTCTTTCCAATAGCCCAAAACATCAAGATCTTGATTCAACCTCAATTCTAGACGCGGCTCATCCAAATAAATATCTAAATGTGACCTTGTGTTGCTCACACCATCATCAATGCTTCTTTCCAATTCCAAAAGATCCTATAAAAGAAGATGTCTCTAAGTTAGCAATGTCTCTAAGCTTTCAAGAGGGAATCAAAGTTAAAGAATAAGAGATAAAACAGTTTTTAAGAACAATAACTCAATTGCCAAATTACTAAATCAAAAAGAGATTAAGTTAAAGAAGACTCACATTATCAATATCATCATCAAGTGGAGATTCAGCAACTAAATCATATGGAGCTGATCTTGCTGAAACTGAAGAACTAGAGGGAGATCGGGATTGATAATTATTATAGAGCAAAGTCAGATTCTCTTTAAATTCTTCAATCTTTGACCTAGAAGTAGAGGAATCCATTGTTTCATAAGCCTTTTCAAGTATTTGCAACTTACTCCTAGGATCTAGAACAGCTCCAATGGCTAAAATCACACTATACTGCTTCCAATACTTAGTAAATATCTTTTTCATTTTCCCAACCATTTCTTTCACAGCAGCATCATCACAAGTTGAGTACTTGTCCAATAACAACTCAATCCTCCATACTTGTGTGAAATAGACATTAGATGTTGGATATTTTGAACCTGAGAAATGAGCTGTTATGACACTGAATGGCTTCAACAAATCAACCATTATTTCTCCACGGTTTCACTCATCTTATGAAGGTAAAGTTTTATAATTGTTATCATAGAGCGCCATGTTGCCAAAAGCTTTCTTGAAAATCAGTGCTCTAACAAGCATTTGATAAGTAAGTTCCACCTAGTTGGGACATCAAGAGACAAACCTGCACTACTCTTTGAAGGAATTTGGTGTAGGTTTTTCAAACTTTTGTAAAACTCTAAACACAAATCCTATAGCCCGGATCTATGTCCATTGAATCTATTGTTCGGATCTCGATCATACTTGGAGTTTATGAGCAGCGGAAATGATCAGGATGTCGAGATCAGGAGCGCCTCAGATGATGCGCCTCTACAGAAAGTCCACACGCACACAAACTGGAATCGGGATGCTAGTGCCTTTGAGAACAATTCTCTTAGGATTCAGGATCTTGGTTTGAAATCGTGATGAAATCGACCAAAGCAAATTAGATCGATCATACCAATCCGGTTCAATCCAATTGAACCGATGGAGATCCACGCGTGTCGATCGACACGAACAGTGTGTCGATCGACAGAGGCGATTTTTTGGAATATCGATCATTTGATCAACACTTAACATTTTATTCTGCTTTTAAGGCTTGTGTCGATCGACACACGCTTTGTGTCGGTCGACACAACCATGCAAAAAACCTAGTTTTGAAAATTTTCGAAAACCGCCGTTTCGCGAATCAACAGACCGTGTCGATCGACACACGCATTGTGTCGGTCGACAAGCCTTTCGCAGAAACCCTAATTTTTGAGTTTTTCAAAACGACTTTGCATCCAAATGATCTAACATGCATCATATATGAATTTTATGAATCAAATGAAAATTCAAAGCATTTAGATATCATTTTACAGATTCAATAACAACATTAGGCTCTGATACCATTGAAGGAATTTGGTGTAGGTTTTTCAAACTTTTGTAAAACTCTAAACACAAATCCTATAGCTCGGATCTATGTCTATTGAATCTATTTTTTGGATCTCGATCATACATGGAGCTATGAGCAGCAGAAATGATCAGGATGTCGAGATCAGGAGCGCCTCAGATGCTGCGCCTCTACAGAAAGTCCACACTCACACAAACTGGAATCGGGATGCTAGTACTTTTGAGAAAAATTCTCTTAGGATTCAGAGTCTCTGGTGGCTATAAAACTAGGTTAGAAACTCTCTAGGTCTTGCCTATATCTTATATATGGCGACTTAGAAGAATCTCTAGTTAACCGATGGATTAACCGGTTTAAATTAAGTCATTAATTAAAACCCGGTATCTTTAATCCTGAGCTGTGTCGATCGACACCATCACTGTGTCGATCGACACACTCATAAAAACTCGATATCAATGTGTAACAATTACACAGTGATGAGATCATTACTCTAATGATCATTCCCAATACTTATTATCCAGTTTGCTTATGTGTGTGACCCTATAGGATCATATGATATTGGCAATGAGTTCATAACTCATAAGTTATAAGCGGCTTCTAGCAAAGCATTATAACTACCCAGTATCACATGATAGTCTTATCTCGGCTTCACAACTATACTAGAGTGAATACAAGTATGATCTCCAAGACACATTCCCTTCAATCTCCCACTTGTACTGGAATCAACTTATTCCAATAATCCCTTTGTCTCTATATCTCGATTCAGCATAAGGAAAGAACTCGTGTCATCCTTATAAAGCCAAATCACGTTTATCGAATTCTGATTTATACTGATAAAGGCAAACAACTGACATTCAGCTTGTTTGAGTGTGGCCACACATTCCCTCAGTATCAAATCTTCGATAGGCCCAGAGATATTTAACTCCCGTTATATAGGAGGGAAAAATTTCATCTTGTTCCATCCCCTGTTCCCCACACACTTCATGATATGCCCAATCAATGTCTGAATAGTCACCAGTCACGGCTGATGTTTGACAAGGTCAAAGCAGACCAATTCATATGCAGGAAATCATGATGAACTCAGGTCTAAGGACAATACTCTATAGTCGTAATGTGGAACTCATATGACACTCATATAACAATCTTGTTGAGTTCTCATTAGCGGGTCATATCCGATACCGTGTTCACAACACATATCTATGTGATTGACTTTGATACTCCTATCAATGATACCATGAAACTTGGTCATCAGTCACATCACATATTAGTCTCTCGCAGTTATTAATGTCTCCATTTAACAACTTTCGACCAGGGACCTCAGTAATTTATGACATCTATCGCTTATAGGGTTTCATGATCAAATCACATATTTGATGACCTATAAGAATGCCTTAAATTATTTTGGGACTATTATTTAATTAGTCAACTAGATTATTAAATAATACTAAAACAATTTCATTAATTAAAACATAACCAAAGTATGTTTACATGAACATCAAAACAAAATAAATAACTCCCACTCAAATTAAGATTACTACTCGAGAAATCTAATTCCTATTGCCACAGCATGACTCTCATGCTTGGGCCGTGGGAGTGGCTTAGTCAGAGGATCAACAACATTCTCGTCCGTCGGGACTCTGCTGATCTTCACATCTCCTCTCTCAATGATATCTCGTATCAGATGATATCTTCTCTCGATGTGTTTGGACTTCTGGTGTGATCTGGGTTCCTTTGTTTGAGCTATAGCTCCATTGTTATCACACAACAACGCCACAGGCTCAGAACTGCTAGGAATCACACCAAGTTCAGTAATGAACTTCCTAATCCAAACAGCTTCCTTTGCCGCTTCTGAAGCAGCAATGTACTCAGCTTCCGTCGTGGAATCCGCTACAGTGTTCTGCTTGGAACTCTTCCAATTGACTGCACCGCCATTCAGACAGAAGACGTAATCAGATTGAGATCGGAAATCGTCTTTATCCGTCTGAAAACTAGCGTTGGTGTATCCACTTACCACGAGCTCATCACATCCTCCGTATACCAAGAACTTATCCTTAGTATTCCTCAAATACTTCAGGATAGTCTTGACGGCAGTCCAGTGACTTTCACCGGGATCTGACTGGTATCGACTCGTCATGCTCAAAGCACAAGCGACGTCTGGTCATGTACATAGCATGGCATACATGATAGATCCTTTTGCAGAGGCATAGGGAATCCTACTCATGCGCTCTCGCTCAGCAGGTGTCGAAGGACACTGCTTCTTGCTGAGAGTGATGCCATGTGACATCGGAAGCAAGCCCTTCTTGGAATCATGCATATAGAATCTGTGTAAGACCTTATCAATATAAGTATCCTGACACAGTCCAATTAGCCTCTTCGATCTATCTCTATAGATCCTTATTCCAAGAATATACGCGGCTTCTCCCATATCCTTCATCGAGAAACAACTTCCAAGCCAAGTCTTAACAGACTGAAGCAACGGAATATCATTTCCGAGAAGCAATATGTCATCTACATACAATACTAGAAAAGCAACTGCGCTCCCACTGGTCTTCTTGTAAACACATTGTTCCTCTTCGTTCCTGATGAAACCAAATTCTTTAATAGCCTCATCAAAACGAAGATTCCAACTCCGAGATGCTTGCTTCAATCCATAAATGGCTCGATGAAGCTTGCATACTTTCCTAGGGTTATTAGGATCTACTAAACCCTCACGTTGTGTCATATACACATCCTCTTCCAGAATCCCGTTCAGGAAGGAGGTTTTCACATTCATCTGCCAAATCTCATAATCATAATAAGCGGCAGTCCCTAGGAGAATCCGAATGGACTTAAGCATAGCGACTGGGGAATAGGTTTTGTCATAGTCAACACCATGCACTTGTTTGAAACCTTTTGCCACCAATCTAGCTTTGTACATCTGTACATTACCATCCACGTCAATCTTCTTCTTGAAGACCCATTTGCACTCAATGGCTTTTGCACCATCGGGCAAATCTTCCAAAGACCAAACTTTGTTGATTGACATGGACTCCATTTCGGATTCACTGGCCTTAAACCATTTTCCGGAGTCAAGGCCCAACATTGCTCTTCGAAATTTGCAGGCTCGTCACTATCAACGATCAGAAGATCATGATAGTTAGTCACGAGAAATCCGTATCTCTCGACTTCATTACGAGTCCTTCCGGACCTGCGAACTACAGGCACCACAAGTGTTGGTTCCACAACTTCTTGTGAATCCAACGGCTGCTCTCCCTCGCCAGGTTGAACAACGTCCTGTGGTTCTCGAATTTCTTCGAGTTGTACTTTACTCCCACTGTTCTTCTTGGAAAGAAATTCTCTCTCAAGAAAGACACAGTTCCGAGCAACAAATACCTTGTCCTCGGATCGGTTCTAAAATTAGTATGCCTTGGTTTCCTTAGGGTAACCAACGAAGTAGCACTTATCAGATTTGGGTGCAAGCTTATCAGATATCAATCGCTTCACATAAGCTTCGCAACCCCAGGTTTTAAGAAAAGACAGACTTGGAACCTTTCCAGTCCACATCTCATATGGAGTCTTTTCAACTGACTTTGTAGGAACTCTGTTCAGCGTAAACGCAGACGTTTCAAGAGCATATCCCCATAAGGATAACGGTAGATCAACATGACTCATCATCGATCGAACCATATCCAATAAAGTCCGATTCTTCCTCTCAGACACACCGTTCCACTGTGGTGTTCCAGGATGAGTGAGTTGTGAAACGATTCCACAATCTCTGAGATGATCATCGAACTCTTGGCTCAAGTACTCACCTCCACGATCAGATCGAAGAGCTTTGATACTTTTGCCAAGTTGGTTTTGTACTTCATTCTGGAACTCCTTGAACCTTTCGAAGGATTCCGACTTATGTCTCATAAGATAGACATAACTATATCTGCTGAAATCATCAGTAAATGTGATGAAGTACCTAAAGTTTCCTCTTGCACCAATGCTCATTGGGCCACAGACATCTGCATGTATAAGGCCCAACAAATCATTGGCCCTATCATTAAACTTGTTGAAAGGGGCTTTTGTCATTTTGCCCAATAAGCAGGATTCACACTTCTCAAATGATTCATAATCAAATGAGTCTCTTAGCCCATCACGATGGAGCTTTTGAATCCTTTTCTCATTGATGTGGCCCAAACGACAGTGCCAGAGAAAAGTCGGGTTTGAGTCATTTGATTTAAACCGTTTGTTATTTATGTTTTAAACAGACATTGATTAGTTGAGAATATAAAGCCCATTATCTAATGGGGCGCTACCATAAAATATATTATCTCGAACAAAAGAGCAACATTTGTTCTTAATCGAAAATTCAAAACCATTCATGTCTAAAACAGAAATAGAAATGATATTCCTGCTTATCGCAGGTACATAGTAGCAATTCTCCAACTCTAAAATCATGCCTGAAGGCAGAGACAAATGATAAGTTCCTACGGCTAATGCAGCAACTCTTGCTCCATTCCCAACACGCAGGTCCACTTGTCCCTTCTTCAGCGTTCTACTGCTGCGTAGGCCCTGCATATTAGTACCAATCACAATCTTTCCTTATCATTGGGTCATCAAACCAAAATTTTGCCTGAAACTTAGCCAAGTGAAGATGTTAATTTTCCTAAACAAAATGTACAGCAGCAAACGAACATAAAACTATATCTCTGATCTAATACATGTATTACATCCCATGCTATATCTTTTATGTGAGGACCTTTGCAGATATATCTCTAAATATCGAGAAATCTCTACACTGGTTGATGTCACATCAGCTGGAAGCAAATTCTGAATTGCGATAGGAAGCAAATATCTCATTATCATGTGACAGTCATGGCTTTTCAAACCTGATAGCGTCCTACTCTTAACGTCAAACACAACTTGATATATTAGAAGCATAACCATTAGTGAATTGTGCTTCTTTTAAGACACTTAAAAATGTCTTTCCCATCCTTAAAAATGTCTTTCCCATCCGTACTTGATATTATCATCAGGCCACAGATCAAGACGTCGACCAAGCTCGCGAAGATTCTTTCGAGCATTCAGATTATCTTTTGATTTCTTTTTTCATCCAATAATGTGTAGACACGATTATCAAACATATTATTTTCTATGTGCATGACATCCAAATTATGTCGCAACATAATGAACTCCCAATATGGTAACTAAAAAAAAAAAATTTTCTTCTTCCATTGTTGCGTATTTTTCCTCTCTGCATTCTCTCGATCTCGGTTTTTCCCAACTAAACCAGGTTTCTTATCAAGAACAACGCTTACTTCTTCTTGTTGATGGATAATTATAGAACCTGATGGTGTGATTGGTGGAGCTCTGATTTCTACATCTCCAACAAAACTAGTTCCATTTTGACGAAATCCATGATCTGGAGGAAGAAAACGACGATGAACCATAAAACAAGGTTTTTCCAATGTGTTAAATGTTTTCTTTTTGATGAAATCAAAATTGCAGCTTGGACAAGCTAGCTTTGTATATTTGTTCCAACCAGAAAAATTTCCAAAACCAGGAAAATCACTAATTGTCAAATGTTTCTTTAGTAGAAGCATCAAATGTTTTGATCCCATCAGACCATAACTCCTTCAATTCTTTGATAAGTGGCTGCAAGTAGACGTCAATATCATTACCAGGCGTGCGCTTTCCTGGGATAACCATAGATATCATCGATGTCTGCTTCATTGACATCCACAGTGGAAAGTTATATGGAAATAAGATGACTGGCCAAATACTATAACTAATACTCATCGTACAAAATGGATTAAACCCTTCAGTTGCCAAGCCTAGTCTGACATTTCTTGGATCGTATGCAAATTCAAAATATTTTTGATCAAGTGCTTTCCTAGCCAAACCGTCTCTCTCAGATGTCAAAGCTTACCATCTCTTTTTGTGTCAGTTGCATGCCATCTCATGTGAGTAGCTGTTTTTGATGACAAAAATAGAAGCTGCAACCGTGGTTTGAAAGGAAAATAACGCAGAACCTTTGCAGGAGTTTCTTTTTTTCCGATTTCTGATCCGGAAACCGTACTCTTTGCAAGAACAATAGTTTTCAATCGAGATGATTTACAAACTTTGCAAGTTTCTCGCTCAGCGTCTGCTCCCCAATATAACATGCAGTCATTCGGACATGCATGAATTGATTCATAACTCAATCGTAGCTTGCGAATAACTGGTTTCCTATCACTAACTGAACCTGACAACTTTGCATTTATAAATGCTTCTTTAAGCAATTCAAACACCATAGACATTCCTTTATCGATGAACCCACATATGCATTTGATATGATATAGCTTCAAAATAAAGTACAGCTTTGAGAATTTAGTGCATCCTGGATATAGCTCTTGATTAACATCAACAAGCAACTCATCAAAACCTTCTCCTTCTCCTTCTCCATAACTTCCACTTGAGTTTGATGGTATATCACCGTCCATAGGCTGCGCAGAAGATATATATTTCATAGACGTATTCATATTATTTTTAGGAAAAAGATCATCCAAGAGATTCATAGTTAAATCAAATACAGCTGAATCAACGATAATATGTGAAGGTGTTTTTGTTGTATCCATTGTCACACTAATATCTTCTCCATGCAATATTCGGCTTGTATAAGAAGATAAGAAGCCATAACCCATCAAATTACCTTCAATATCCTCCCTAGACTTAAATTTGGCTAGATAACAATGATTACACAAACACTTCATCATATCTGCATTTGATTGACCAAATGAAAAATCCAAAAGACTTGTCACCCCACTTATATAATCTTGAGATAATCATGCTTTGCTTATCCATGATACATCCTAATTCTGCAAAACATACATATTTAGATTAATTATATGGTAGAAACTTTCACTGTAGCTAGCATACATGACTTGGAACGATTTTACAAGTCAGAAACCAAATTTTTGTAATATACATCAATACTCTTTCATTGTACCATATGGAACGATTGGAACGATTTTCAATCATGTATTTTTGAAATATACATGATTGGAATGATTTTGAATGATGTTTTATGCATAAACATCAAAAAGCCAAAAACAAAATTACGTTTATCAGTACAGTAATTATCGGTCGTATGTTGTGACATAAACATTAATAAGTCAAACACCAAATTTTTGTAATATAGAAACACACAAGAAATCTAATTTCTTTATACAAAAATTTGAAAAGAAGACAATTGACTCAAATCACTCTTGACTAACAATTGATAAGCGTAGCAGAAAATCTATACTGAACGGGTTCTGTATTTATCATCTCCAATGATCAATTTCATGATTATCCATTCAAATTCAAGTGATAGATACAGTTAAATCCCAAATTCAATCCAAACTCATAGAGAATAGAGAAATAAAAGTTGGAACAGAGAGAGACAAGTTGTTTGTCTGAAGTTGCGGGATACTGAGTTTCCAAGTTGGGGTTTAAGTCGTCTTAAACGCCGGAATCAGGGTAAGCGCTGGAGTCATTTGCTGCTGGAAAAAGGGTGTACAATTTGTTTCATTGATTTTTCTAAGAGACATACATGGATTATATAGTTGATTTGATTGAATCCGGCCCGTTTAGTTTTAAATTTTGGTTGGTTTGTTGTTAAAATCAAGTAATTTAATTAGTAGCGTTAAATTAAGAATTTGAATAATTACATCACTTATTAAAATCGACACAAAATTACATAATTATTTAAAACCTAACTAATTAATTTTTTTGCATCAAATCTTGTTGATGTAAAATTTGTATCAATGGATGGTGAAACGATTAATCATGTATTATTTGAGTGTCCTCCTGCCATGCAAGTCTGAGCTCTATCCCCCATTCCAAACGGAAATCTATCTTTTCCATCCCCCTCGGTGTTCTCAAATACGGACTATTTATTTTCAAAGATCCCAAACAAGTCCCTCCAGGGTTATCTTGTTAACCCTTTCCCATGATTTTATGGTTTATATGGAAGGATAGAAATGATAAAATCTACAAAGGTTTGGATCGGTCACCGCCAGATATTTTTAAACATGCTTTGGGCTCATGCGTGGACTGAGACCCAGAATCTCCTGATGAAGGGGGTTGTGGCGGAGAGGGTTTTAGTGGACCTACTTTCTCCATATAGTAGTTTGCCAACTATTGGAAGTGTCTGTCAGGTTGATGGATCATGGAAGGAAGATTGTCACTTTGGGGGCTTAGGATGGTGGTTCAAGCACTCGTCCTCCTAAGCTGCTTTGATGGGTGCCAAAGGACAGAGACAGAGTTTACCACCTCTTCATTCCGAGATGGAAGCGCTCCTCTAGGCGATGAAGTGTATGTTTCCTCATCAAGAAGATGCGGTGACTTTCCAGACAGGCTGCTTGGAGCTTGTGAAGATGACAACAACACTGGAAGATTGACCTGCTTTTGTGGCTCTCCTTGCTGACCTTTCTACTCTCAGAAGCCAATTTCAAGCTTTCATCCTCTCTCTAATTCCTCGAAGAGTTAGTGGAAAGGTGAACTGTTTGGCGTGTAATGCTACTGCTCAGGGTAGGGAGTTCTCTTATGTAAGTAGTATTCCACCTGTTTGGATCACCAAACTATTTGTATAAGTTACAATTTCTTTTAGATGTCAAAAGAAGTGTATCAATTTTTAAAAGTGATGTTAACATTATCTTAAAATACATTAATTCTGTAATTGATGTAGATTTAAATTTTTGTATCAATATTTTATAAGTGATGCAAACTAATAGAGAATTGTATCATTTTTTAAAAATGATATTAAACAAGTAAATAATAGCATTAATTAGCATAACTGTGTTAATCCACATAGTTTGTATCACATATTAATAACTAATTTAAAATAATCTCACCTAGTTTTATGATTTTTTTTAAGTGATGTAATAGTCCCTTTTTTACAAATCCCACTTTTTCGCACACGAGCTATGGATTTGTTTACCATAGAAATTATTTTGATGATAAACCTCCACTTCTTTCCATTCTTTTGCATCCGTTTTCGCTAATGCTAAGCTTTGTTCCCAAGTGATTACCTTTCTCTAATGTACCAAAATATTTTGAATTTTTCATATTCACCAAAGGATCCAGATTGGCAGTTGACTGTTATAGATAAAGTTTCTGTGATGTTGAAGTCCAATTTTACTTCCACCTTAGATTCTACATTGGCATTAACATTATATAGAATCGTGTTTGAAATACTTGAAGCTCTCCACAACGCTTGAGCATACTCACAGTTGAAAAATAGATGATTTGTGTCTTCTTCCTCTTGTCAGCATCTTTTGCAGACAAAGTTTCTTGACATATGTCTTCATTTTAGATTCTCCCCCTAACCAAAATCCTGTTAATAGTTTGCAGACAAAGTGTTAAATTTTGGAGACGATTTCACATTCCAAATTTTGTTCTTAACCTCAATATTCCCAAGAGGTGGCTCAACTCTCTCTTGGTTAGGTAAATGTGTTGCTAGCCAATAACCTGGTTTTATTGTATATCTACCATCATAATTGTAGTGTCATCATAGCAAATCCACTTCTTCATTATCACAAGCTTTCAATGATATAATCTTCTCAACATCTTCATAAACAACCAATTTTTTAATTAGATTCTTTTTCCAATTATTTTTGGTCTGGTTTAATAACTGATTAACTCTCATTGTATCATCAACATAACCTCTTCGTATTGGTGCTCCTTGAGGATGGTCTAGAATCCATGGACCACTCCATGTTTGTTGTCATCATTACAAGCTCACCAGTTTCTTGTTGCAAAAGCATTGGTTCTGTGTTGCAATATTGACCTAAAATATTACCCCTCAGGTTGAATTTAACCACACTTAGCCACGAATCCTTCGGGTTGTTTTTGTACGGGTATGGGATATAACAAACTTGATCCGCTTGAGAGTCGGTTTAATAGCAATGAATATACAAGTTATGCATACTTATATATGTTCCCGACACTTGTATATATATATATATATATATATATATATATCCTATAAAGGAACTTACGTACTTATATAAATGGTTCGTAATCTTTTATCTTCCCGATGCACGAACATTTACAATGCCAGAGTTGCTCATCCGAGTTCCTCTACCAATAACAGGGTCGTACCAATTACACTTAAACAATGTGATTCTCAAATTAACCACCCCTTCATACTCGAGTTGTATGATATCGAGTTAAGACCCCGTGAAAATCAATTTCATCAGATGCATCACTATAATTTCCTCCTTTAACACACACGCCATAGTTAAATGTCTTTCGTCATTCGCTGTGATTTTTCGTATGAAAAAAATATCCTCTGGTAAAGTAAAAGGGCCAGGCTTTGGCGCTACTCACAAGACCTTGAACTATTTCTTGAACCCACATAGGAAAAGGTTTCTTGGTGTTCTAGTAATTGATTTACGTAATCATAGTCAATAGCCTATATAGATGATAAAATTTATGATATATACATAGTGAATATTATTTAGACATACATAAGTTTCACCAATAGTGCATATTTGTTAGTTCTTTTAGAAGCGAGTTCTTTCTCTGAGAGGTCTGGATATGTGGTTAAAATATAATCTACAAAGTAGCTGCTTAAAACGAACACATATAAGTGACCAACACGAAGTGGACAATGTCAAATCTTAAGGTAAGACATACCAAAATATACCTCTCAAATCTCCTAAAACAATCACAATTTAGCAAAACATATGCATGTGTGATGTCATAGTCTTTCCATGAAAACCAAATTTCGTTCATTTCCCCATTTGGAGGGCCAACGTGTGTAAATATATTTGGTACTGGAAAATGATATTTGGTATATAGCATGTATAGCAATGGGAAAGTGAATGTCTGATATTGATTATAGTGTTTACCTTGATTTCGTTTGTATATCAATAGGGAAATAGTGCTCTGTGAAATAAGATGCCTCCTCCCTCAATATGACTGAACAATCGATCTTGGTGCATATCTTAGGTTCATTGCTTTCCCTTTCAACTTTTTGAAAAACCTTTGAAAAGGATACATTCACTTGTATTGCACAGGGTCTCCTAATTCTGTTTTATAGGGGAGATGTATAGGCAGGTGTTCCATCATGTTAAAAAATGATGGTGGACATAACTTTTCCAGATTGCATATGAATAAAGTGATGTTTTCTTTTTTGATTTGGACGCGACTAGTCTGCAAAGTTATGGAACATAAGTTACGGAAAAAATACACCGATCCCTACAATATAGATATCAAGAAGCTACATATTGACAATATCGACAAGCTATAAAAAATTGAATTACTGGTAGTATATAAAAATTCAATCAAATTTAAATGTGGTATATTGAAAAGCTATATGTATTTAGTACCTGATAATGCGAGGTGGACGTTCGAGCCTAGTAGTTTTGCTATGATAAATGGAAGTAGCCGCTCCATAAGAACATGACAATCATGACTCTTAATCCCATAAAACTTAGCATTATCAGTATCAGTACAACTAGCTAAGTTTGAATCATAACCATCTGAGAATTTAACCTTTTTCACACATTCCAATAAACTTATTTTGGCTTCGTCTGTCAATGAATAGGGAGGAAATTTGGTCTTTCCTCAACATCAAGATGTAAGTGTGGCCGAGAACATAATTCTTTTATATCCAATCTTGATGGGATGGTGTCTGTTGATGGTGGGATTAACACCCCAGACCAATAACTTGGCAATAATTGAGGTTCGGTCCCTACGGATCTTTCCCTAATTACGGATTATGTCATAAGTCCCTTCAATAGGATTAGAACCCTCAGCCTGGACGACCAAGGGATACCTCCGTAAAGGATAGTCGGATTTTAATGTCTGAAGCGGGGGTATAAATTACTTCGTCTAAAGTCAAAGTCTAAACTCGAACAGAATAAGATCAAATCTTATCAGAGATTCCCAGATTTCAGAGAAATAAAATATTTCCATTTTTCCGAGATTAGTCCATGGGATTAGATAACCGACTACAAAGATATATAAATACATACCCCCTTCACTAAAATGGAGATTCAAAATCGGGGAGAAGAATTACTAGCAAACTTAGATTTAATACTTTTCTTTGATAAAGTTAACTCGACATTCCGAGTTAACACCCTTGTAATCGATATCAATAAGAATATTTCTTTCCGAAGAATCTTTTTTGTCTTTCTTATTTACTTAACTTACTCCAAAAAATGAACCCCTCTAATTATAAATAGTTAAAAGTTGAACCCAGTATCAAAAGTGTCTTTTGATTTACATGGCACACGCATAATTTTTTCAAGAAATTTCTTCTCTATATGCATCAGATTATGTCGAAGAGTGAGGTCCCTCCAGTAAGAAAATTCCCTTAATATGCTTTCTTTGTACCAGTTATGTTCTTTCCCAAAGCCTTTCTTTTTCTTTTCATGACCGTTGCCATCAACATCCTCTGTTTTCAGTGGCTTTACACGTTTCAACCGGTATGAATAAATTTTCTCACCGGTCAAAGAATCCGGTGGAGTCTCTTTCTTAGCGTCTTTTCTCTTCAAAAACTCTTTTTTATTCTTCCTTAGAGGATGATCATTAGTGATATTGGGTTCAACTTCTAATTATTTATAATTAGAGGGGTTCATTTTTGGAAAAGTATAAAGTAAGAAAACAATAGGAAACCTTGGAAAAAGAATGTATTATTAATGATTTGTATTACAAGGGTGTTAACTCGGGATGCCGAGTTAACTTTATCAAAGAGAAGTAAAACCTATGCGATCTAGTTCTTCTTCTCTCCGATTATGAATGAATATTATTAGTGAGGGGGGTATGTATTTATATATCCTTAATAGTCGGTCTAGTAAGCCCATGGGCTAACCTCAGAAAAATAGAATATTTCCATTTTTCCAAGACTAGGGAATCTGTGATAAGATCTGATCTTGTACTGTACGAGCTTTAGACTTCGGCATAGGACGATGTTGTTTATACCCCCGTTTCGGACACCAAATTCGATCATTCTTTACGAAGGTATCCCTCGGTCATCTGGGCCGAGGGTTAATATTCCTGTTGTCGGGACTTATAACCTAATAACTTATCAGGGAAGAGCTCGGCATGGACCGTACTCCAATTATTGCCAAACTTTAGATAAGGGGTAGAACCCCACCATCAACAGTAAGTTCCCCCCCCCAGTTCGTCCGAGGATATCTTCGGGCAATGTTGGCGAATTTTCATTCTATGTAGCTTGTCAATAAATGAAGTTCGTATCAGTCGATCTTCGTCTTCAATAGTCTTAGTTTGAATTTTCTAACATCCTTCGTTCTTCAATTTGGCGGGAAAACACTGGATAACGAAAGGTCATATTCTTTTTTGGCGCAAAATCCTTGGGTATTTACAGGACCCTTCCATTTTCCCATGACGTGTTGATCATACACTCTCGAATTATCCGAAGCGACTTTTGGCGGGAAAAGGTGATCGTGGTTTATTCATCGAACCCTTATTTCTCCTAATACAATTTCAACACTTATTGAAAAAGTCGGTTGATCTTCCGCAAATGTTGAACCGCCTCTCTCTAAACAACTATTTAAAGAGACTAAATCCCTATCCTTTATCATATTACTCTCGCAATCCTTCTAAATATTCTTCTCAAATTTTCGCCAAAAAATTCTCCTAGCTCCAGCTCCGAAACTGATCCCACCTCGGCTTCTTCTTCTTCCGGATCCAGCGAATCGCAGTAAAAAAACCCCGGAGATCAATCAATCAACTCCCTGATTGATATCGAAGGTGTTTCTTCAGTCGAGAAGGAAACTGAAAATATTACTTCACTTATCCCGGCGAACTTCCCATCCAAAAGCAAAAGTTCTGAGACCATCTCCGATCAGGCAATCACAGGAGAAGAACTTTCTGAAGAATTTGGAGACTCTACCATCAAAGAATGTGACATTGATACTCTCCGCCTATTCGCCTCTGAACCAGAAGGTCTCGATATTCAGATTCCGAAATCTGGATAAAAACCTTGGACTCCTCCTAAGGGATTCATGTGTCTCTACTTTCATTTCTTTACCGAAACTCGACTTAGGTTTCCTATTCCTTTTCTTCTGGTTGAGTTCTGTAAACAATTGAAGATTGCTTTTACTCAACTAGGACCCGGTGCTATCAGACATATGGTAGCTTTTCTTATCCAAGCCAGCAGAGCTGATATTATCTGTGCTGGAAATTCTCCGAACTTGCCAAACTTGTCGATAATCGAGATGGTAGAACCTGGTATACTATGGTTAAAAACGCCAGTAAAATAAGAAAAGGATTTACTTCTAACGCCAAAAACTGGCGTACTAATTTCTTCAACGTTCGGATCAACAAAGCTTCTGACAATCGTAAAACCGATCCTTTTTAAAGAACTCCCTCCGATCTTTAAAAAGGAGATGGACCAGATTTATAACCTCCCTCTTCTGGTATTTCCGAAAATTCCTGCGGATCTAATCAATCTTGCTCGCCTATGCTCAGGTACCTCGAATTTCTTTCGAAATTTTGATTTGCTGCTTCTTATTGTTCGGGTTTTATTTTATAGGCTATGTAGTCTCCGAAACCGTCTGTCCATTGGAAAGATCGCCTTCGGATTATACCAATAAATTGCTTATCCGAGCTCCTCCAAAAAGGTCGAGATTCCAGAAATCTCAAAAAGGCGAAAAAGGCGAGATCGACTCTTCTACCTTTAGAGCTCCAACCTCTTCGGAAAGGAAACGTGGAAAAGCAACCACCACTTCTCCAAAAACCAAGTTTTCAAAGAAAAGGTCTGCTTCTTCAGTTATTGGGACTCCTTTAACCAAAAGACAGAAATCTCAATTTGAAGCCGAGGACGCTCCCTTTAAGTTTGAATTCAATTCACCACGGCTTCTTTCAAACGATGAGGAGAAAAGAGTCGAACTTTTCTGGAAGATGGCAGGCTATAATTCTTTAAAGCCGGAAGGTGATTTTCTTGTGAAGGAGCATGTATCCGTTCTTGCAAGGAATTCTATTCGGGTTTGATGATCTGTCTCTATCTTTGGTAATCTTTTACAATATTCCGAAGTCTTAACAAGTTTTATTTTTCAGGAAGCTCGGAACACTTGTCTCATCGTGGGTGAATACGAAGGCTTGTTAAAGGCTGCCTACGTACCCTTGGATGGGATCAAGCCACACGTAGTTCCGAGGTTTCATTAATTATCTCGGAGAATCCGAGATATCAACGATTTTTTTTTTTTTTTGCTCTATATTCGGAGCCTTTTGAAATTTAAAATTTCCTTTCCGAAGGGAGGTTCGGCTTTTTTCTCCTTTAGGCCTTCTCGGAGGCAACGTCTTGCTTCGGCTTGACTTCCTTTTACCGAAAAAATTCTGAGTGGAGTTGGGAATTTAAGGCATTGGTGATAGGTTGAAACCACTCCTTTCATTAGAAATAGTCAAGGGGTTCCGAGAATTATGTTGTAGAGAACTGGATTTTCTATTACATCAAAGTTAACGATTTTGATTGTTCCTCCAACCGTTACTAGGAGTTGCGCTGTCCCAAAAGTCGGAACACTTTGGCTATTGAAGGCTATTAGTGACCTAAACCCTGGTTTGATCCTTGTCTCCTTTGACCATAATTCTTGGAAAACATCAATACTTATAACATTCGCCGCGCTTCCGGTATCTACTAATATTCGAGGAACTTCGTAATTCCCAACATGTAATTTTATCACCAAAGGATCGTTATGTGGGACTTCAATGCCTTCTAAGTCTTCGTGAGTAAAGACGGGCTCCTTTTGTAGAGTTAACCTCGGCTTCGTATGCTGCTCGGCTTGCTCCTGTGTTTCCCTAGGAAGTTCGGAAATAACGTTTATCCTTCTGTGACAGTACGTGGATCCTTCTTGGGGAGATTCTTTCCTTCTTTGATGACTCTTCTTCAGGAGTCGCTCTTTCAACTTCGATTGCGACTTTTTGGTGAATGTTTCTCTTAGCTGCTCGGAAACCCATTCCAAGTATTTTTTCAAAAGATACTCTGGTAGGTTACGGCATTCTTATGTGCTATGTCCATAGGCGGTATGGTAACAACACCACGCTGGAGGGATTCTTTCTCTCTTAGTCCTAGTTTTTTTCTTCTGTTCTAGATACTTATCGGTTAGGAATGAGATTTTTGCTCTGACTCTTCCTTTCTGCTCAAACGTTTTATTGTAGTGCCGGCGAGGTTCTTTAAACCTTTTCCTTATGTCTTCGTCTTCTGAAGTAATTTGATCGTTCTCGGATAACCGAGCTCTATTCTCGTCCGCCATGATGTATACGCTTGCTCTGTAAAACGCATCTTCTATGGAGTGAGGCCGGTAAGTCGAAAGTTCTTCCCAAAATCTTGTCTCATACCACGTTTCATTAGTTAGGGCGTCAATGGCTAGTTTGTCCGAGATATTTAACTGGAAGTATATTGTCTTGAATCTCTTCATGAAACTCTGGAGTAACTCGGTCGACGTTTGTTTTACGGAGTAAAGGTCGGAAATTGTTGCTGGTCGTTCGAGGTTAAAGATATATTTCTTTAGAAATTTCTGTAAATTTCTACCGTAGTTCGTCGAAGTTTCTAATTGAATTCGGAGGTAAGTTGGTTATCCAAGTTTGGGCGTTTCCTCATAAACTTTCCGCAAAGTATTGGCACTTTTTTTCCTCCTTCTCAGAAGGGTGAATTCGAGCTTGGTTGATAGTAATCAAAAATGTTTTAAGGAAAGTTCTCGGGTCTCCTACTTCGTTATAGGTTGGTAACTCCAATTTCCTTTTTTCGAGCGAATCGGGTCCGAACTTGATTGTCTCGGATGGGTTCTTGTCTGTATTCTCGAACACTTGGTTTAGGTGTGGGAATTTGACCGGGGGGTTCTGGAGCAAAAATTTCATGTCCCGAAGTTCACGGTGCAGTTCTGCTATTGAGTCACTTGTTATGGAAGTCGGCTCGTCATCGGTTGACCTTCTGCTTATAATCTTTTCTTGAGTTCTTGTTGTCTCGTTCTGCCTTTCCTCTATCTTTTTCGTACCTTGTTCCGCTTCATCTGATTATTGACAGTTTGATAGAGGGCTGCTTATTGGCTCGCAAGATTCACTTGCTTCCTTGTCCTCCAGAAGTCTTTTTAAGGATTCTCCACGGCTTTGGTTTGTCCACCGAGTCGGTAGTCCGGATTTTTGATCTAAAACCTCAATGGGTGGTTGATCCCATCGAGTTATCCGTGGTCTTCCGCGAGTCGTAGTTATCATTGGTGTTTCTTTTTCCGAGGTCTCTCTTTTACTTACCAAAAGTCAGTAGCCCCCCTACCTGGCGCGCCAAATGTTGATATTGGGTTCAACTTCTAATTATTTATAATTAGAGGGGTTCGTTTTTGGAAAAGTATAAGGTAAGAAAACTAGAGGAAACCTCGGAAAAAGGATGTATTATTAATGATTTGTATTACAAGGGTGTTAACTCGGGATGCCGAGTTAACTTTATCAAAGAGAAGTAAAACCTATGCGATCTAGTTCTTCTTCTCCCCGATTCTGAATGAATATTATTAGTGAGGGGGGGGGTATGTATTTATATATCCTTACTAGTCGGTCTAGTAAGCCCATGGGCTAACCTCGGAAAAATGGAATATTTCCATTTTTCCAAGACTAGGGAATATGTGATAAGATTTGATCTTATACTGTCCGAGCTTTAGACTTCGGCCTAGGAAGATGTTGTTTATACCCCCGTTTCGGACACCAAATTTGATCATTCTTTACCGAGGTATCCCTCGGTCATCTGGACCGAAGGTGAATATTCTTGTTGTCGGGACTTATAACCTAATAAGTTATCAGGGAAGAGCTCGGCAGGGACCGTACTCCAATTATTGCCAAACTATAGATAAGGGATAGAACCCCACCATCAAAAATCATGAGGAAGAAATATTTGGTGACAATCAAACCAACACGACTCTATTCCGTTCGTTAAATACAAATACTTTGTATCTCCCATGCAAATAGGACCAGACAATTTTTCATGGGTCGACCATCCTGATAACATGTCGTACGCCGAAAAGTCGCTTATCTTCCACAACAACACTGCTCTTAAATTAAAATTTTGATTCGAGGACACATCGTACGCATCGACTCTAGTAGAACACAATTCTTCTAACTCATCAATAAGAGGCCGGAGGAAGATATCAAGACTATCTCACAGATGATTTGGGTCATAACTCATAACTGTTAGAAACAAGTACTTTGTATTCATGCACATACCAGGGGGTATTTTATAAGGAGTCAAGATCACAAGCCACAACAAATGATTATTACACAATCCAAGATAAACGTTCCCCTGTTCTCTAGCAAACTAGGGATGTTGATCTTTAAAATATTTTCACTCTGCCGCATCAGATGGATGACTCATTTCTCCCTCGTTCGGATGGTACTCGGCATGCTATCTCTTTGCCGCTACAGTCTTCTCGCTCTGATACCTTCTGTTTAATCTATCAATAAACAGCATGTACCACATACGATTATATGGTACATCGGTCCTATGGTTTAGCTCGTTTGGCATCCATCTTTCTAAATTACAAAACCGACACTTATCTAACATTTCGCCTTCTTTCCAAAAGATCATACAATTGTTAACGCAAACATCAATTGCATGACATGTGAGGCCTAAATTGCGCATCAATTTTGTTGTCTCATAATTTGAACCGGTTGCCTGGTTCCCTTCCGGTAAGATTTTAGTAAAAATTCCACACATCGAATCTACTAACCTCTCACTCATGTTATGATTTGTCTTATGTTACATAAGCTCAGCTGCAAAGGATAACTGCGAGTGACCTTCACGACAACCATCGTATAATAGTTTGTTCGCTCCTTCCAACATGTCGTAGAACTTTTTCGAATGGTTGTGTGCCGGTTCTTCTATGTTTTGATAACTACCATTCTCATCATGATAGTAATCAAAACTCAAGTTTTCACGAAATGCATCATTCACCATATCAACATATCTATCTTCCACTATAATACCTAGTTCTTCACTACCACATACCCACGTCAGACCTACATAAGTCGTTACTAAATATGTATCGAGTTCTTCACCATACTTATACCTAACATAATAATCCGTCATAAATCATTTAGTATATAGATGTTTCCCGATAAAAATATTTGTTCTCGCAATCACTACAAAAACTTACCGTCATTGCTCTGCGTTATGGACTGGCTATTTGCAAAGTTCATGAACTGATCCTCCCCGGCTATGAACTTTACCGATAAATTTCATGTCAATACATCGAACCTATTATACATCCACTCCTGAAAATTACTATAATTGTAATTTCCATACATATTTTGAGTGAAAAATATTTGGTTTCCTTTGTTTTCGTGTTTCTCATAACAAATTGAATGTGAATGGAAGAAATGAAAGTTGTTTGAATGTATATAGAGAATTTTTACAACCATTTTCCGACTAAATAATGACTAAATGCATTATTTTTACTTAAGTGGTTACACTTACCGAAAAAATGGGAAACACATGTCTTATACCGGTTTTTTACGACTAAGTTATGACTATATTAACTACCCGATGCAAAACATCGTAAAGTCGTCGCAAATTTTATGACTGTATTGCATTTGTGTATAATGCCACTATCTTTTAGTAGTAAATTAGTCGTAACTTTATATATAGTCGTAAAATAGTCGGTACATGATCGCTATTATTTTACGACTACAATAGTAGTCGCAAACCGCAGGTTTTGGTATAATGATAGCTCTAAGAGAAATGATAAGTTAGCCACTAGCTAACAGGAACAAAAGCCATCGAAAGACAAAATGTAGAGTATATTGTTTTACTTGTCCAACATGGGAGTTAAAAAGATCATCTCTACTGTGTAAAGAGTTTTAGGGTTTAGACACCAAACACATAATTTAATGCTAAGAATTTAGAAGAAAAAAAATTCAATATTTTTAAGTATCAATGTTTAAAAATTGAAAGAAGCTTACTTTTAAGATTTAAATATTTTTTTCATATATGGTAAGAAATATCTAATTCTTAATACTTAAAATATAAAAAAATAAAAATACTAACTAGATACTGTTTTCTAAACTTATAATCTTAACATGTATCATTAAATTATATTTACCGATCAATTCAATTTACGATGCTTCTTGTCACAACCTTCCTAGAATAACCAACAATATGATGGACTATTGAACAAGTCAATTGTGTTTTTTTTTAAACTAAAAATAAAAAAGAGAACTACCATTTTTTTTTAATTGACTCTCATTCTCCACATCGTCCTGTTTTCTATGAACCATTCGTTCCTTTGCGAAAATCAACAGTGGATTCATTTTTTTGTCCACACCATTTATTTCTATTTATAGACAACAAATAACATAAAAATAAATAGAGTTTATTTCGTCCAGGTAATTAAATTTTTTTTCTTTTGTTAAGATTTAAAACTTGACAAGCTACAAATTTTTTAACTATGAAGATCATTCCATAGATGTTCATCTCCGTCATCATACTCTTTGCATCATTTCCCTCTTCCATCAAAGGCAAATCATGCGGTCCGGATTTTGCTAAGTGCTTTAATGACGTTAACCAAGGAATCAAGACCACTGGTTGTTGTAATGTCATGAAAAAATCAGGACCACAGTGTTTGTCTTTGGCCAATAGCAAGGGTGTTGATTGGATGTCCAAGACTAGTGAACATTTTTTTCGAGAGTGCGGTATTCCTAAAAGCAATTGTCCAAAAAGATAGACTACTGACAACAACAAATAAATAATGTATTAGTGGTTTAATTTTATATGATTAAATAAAACTTGACTATCCATTTAGTCCATTAACTAGATTTTGATCCGTGCGTCACGCACGGATTTATTTTTTCTTACTAATATTAATGCAGTCGGACGATTTAATTGGTGTGTAAATTTTTTTGTTTTGACAATTAAAAACCAATAAGTTTGGTACAACGTCTACCGATGATTAAAATGGAAAATTTGTTACCAATTAAAAGATTATTTTGGTTCGCTTAAAATAACCTAGATTTTGATCCGTGCCTCCCACGAGGATAATTTTTTTAGTAATTTTATTTTGTAGACCGATTTAGTTTATTTATAATTTTATTGGTTTTCACCATTGTTTGATGTGATGCATACCTAGCTTAAAATGGAAAATTTATTACCAAATAGTAGTAAGTTTTAATGGTTCGACTAAACCCATAAGACAACTTCAAAGCATAGTAGCAAATGTCTTCAAATAAAAGAAAGCCTTAAAAATTTATTTAAAAAACTGTAAATGATCATAATTTCATATGTTGGGACGGGAAGGCTTGGGAAATGAGATATCAAAGTACCTGAATTACCCATTTAACATCTAACTTTTTTAAAGAATAATAAAATTCTCTAAAAATTATTTAATAATCCTAAAATTTTCCACAGTTTTTCATAATTTTCAAAATATTTCAAAATTTCTTTCACGTTCCCATTCTCGTCTTGTTCTCGTTATTTCCCGTCATATACCCAAAATCCCTGTCCTGTTTCTCTGTCGAGAATACTTGAGGATTTTTTTTTTCAAATATCCGAATCACATGTTCCTCTCTTTTTCGTCTTGTTTCTCGAAATGAACATGCCTGATATAATTCTCGTCCTATTCTTGTTTTCGTTCAAGTAATTTCTCATTCTTAGCCATTTATTTTACTCAAACGGGTGAGGGAAAGGGAAAGGTATTGGAAAAGAATTCATGAAGTACCTGAATTACCCGTTTAGTATCTTACGTTAAAAAAATAATGAAAAATATTTGAAAGTTATTCAAAATATCTCGAAATTTCCCCCAATTTTCCAAGTTTTTATAAACATACTCGTTCCCGTTATTTCTCGTCTCGCATAATCGTACCAATATTTCCATTTTCGTTTCTTTGTCGGGAATACTTCGGATCAAATAATCGAATTACCCATTATCCTCTTTTCGGTCCGTTTCCCGAAATGAACATGCCTAAATTGTAATTTAATGTCTCTTACATGTTCCCGATTAAGTAATTTCACCCGTTCGTGAACATTGATTTTATTCAAACATATAAGAGAAAGGAAGGGTATGAGAAAAAATTCATGAAGTAGTCGAATTACCCGTTTAGTATCTTAGTTTTTTTTTAAATGAAAAATATTTGGTTCCTCATATAAGTGTACTTTTAGTTATCTTTTATTAGGTCTGGTCATTTCGCGACTCGAATCTCATCTCATTTCTTATTCGTCTTGAATTTTTCATCTCTTCCTTGTTACATTTTAAGTGATTATCCGCTTGAGAACATTTATTTTAATCTAGCTAGATAAGAAAAGAGAAATAGTATAGGAACCGGTTTCCGAATTACCTGTTTGGTATCTAATTTTAAAAAACGAATGAGAAATTATCTAAGTATTATTTGAAAATTCCCTAACTTTTCCGAAATATTTTGAAATACCCGTCCAGATTTTGAGTCTAATCCAAATTAATGAAAGATTAGATTATATATTTTTTTTTTTCTTTTGATTTTAATTTTTGAAAAATTTGATTAGTGTTCTATTAGTTTTTGTTTTCTTATCTTCATTTTTTAGCAAAATATATTTATTATGATTATTATGATTATTTGTCATTACAAATACAAATATAATAATCAGTTAAATATTTATTGGCAAAAATAAATATTAGTAAAATAATAAAAATGAAAGAAATAAAAAATTCTTGATTACATATGTAAGAACACTCATTCTCCCATCATATGTGTTATTTGATATGCATGGATTAGAGAATATAAAGGTAAATTACGTAACTAATTTATTATTTTCCCATATTTGCAATTTATTTTCTATATAATATCCTTAATTCATTATTTTCCCATATTTGCAATTTATTTTCTATATAATATCCTCACCCTTTAGATTTTGTATCACCCAGGTACAATAGTCCTATCGAATGCATTTAACTCTAGTCAACAATTACTGGATCCACCGATAAGTAAGGTGGATGAGTATATGTCTATGTAAGTGATTTTACATTATCAACTAGATTTTGACTCGTGCGATGACGCACGGGTGGTTTTTTCTTCTTAATTTTTTTTTCTAGTGGTTGCAACAAATTTAGATGTATTAGTTTTAAGATTATGTGTGTAGACAATGGTGGAAAATGTTTGGAAAGTAAGGTATTATAAATTCGGTGCCATCGTAGTAATTAGTGTTTGGACCATTGTATAATGCGATGAGATTGAGTAAATTTACTTATTTTGCCGTGACATATAATGGTAGATATGAAAAAAACAACAATTTCATATTGAATGAAAATTTTGTGAACTTGAAAGATAGAAAAAAAAGAGGTCGAAAATAAGATGGAAAAAAAAATGTTAATTTTAATTTTTCATGACATTTTATTTTATAATGAATCATCTATTAAGTAATAATTTTTAGTTGTTAGTGATGTACTCGTTACTTTGTAAACAATCACGGAACATAAAATAAATGTAGTTAGAATAAAATGCGGACATATAATGTTTTTTCAAATCCAAAAAAAAATATAATCAACATCTCATGTAAATATGGTACTTAAACTAAAAAATATAGAGCCTGAATCAAAAATATTTCGACAATACTTTTCAGCTGGAAACAAAGAAATTAGTTCCCAATACTCATCTTCTTCCATTGGAAAACCTGAAATTTTCAAGAAAGAAAATAATGTAAGTTAAAGAGAATTATTCAAAACCGAAAAAATTGAATACCGAGAAGCAAAGAAGACCAACCATTCTTATTATTTTTGCCTTTATGGAATATCTCTTTGAAAATCACATTCTTCGTTTTCTACTGAGGCGTTCCGTCTTTGTCAAGTATAAGAACCTTCAAAGCCGTTTTAGATGTCACTTTTAAAAGGGAAGCATAAAGCTGTACGTGTGAAAAAACGGGACGAGACAGAAATAACCTAACATTAGACAATGTTTAACATTGGCTCTTATTTTCAAAAAAGAAATATGAAAATGTCGTCTTTAGTGACATGGTCGGTTTGTTAATAGAAGTTGTAAAGATGTTCAAGCAAGCAAAGTATTTATACTTTGTCTTAATCATTAATTAACTGAATCTTGAAGAACCTTTTCCGTGTTGACTAAATAAAAAACCTTTTTTGCTTTTTGACGCTTAACCACAAAATCGCATTTGCTTTGATGAACCGGTCAAAGGTCGGTGTGATGTGTTATTTATTTTGACATTGACTTCAATCTTCTCACACTCTTTTATCTCAAGAGCAAACTGAATAACATAAATTGTTGGTTTAACCTTAGTTTTTTGTCTCATGTTTGAAAAATAAGTGGAAAAATGAAAAGAATCCATGTCTCAGTTTTGGTCCGTGCATAATTTTCTTCAGTTAGTTTATATTAACGTAGTTATCATTGATTTATCTCAGATTTTTTATTCGTTTTGGTTTGACCAATTTTCTTCTCTAATCATCTATCTCACTTTTTTAATTTGTTTAAGTTTGAGCAATTTCCTCTCTAGCCATTACAATGGTTGTACTTTTTTTTTTTTTCCGTTTAACTATATTCATATCGAGGAAGAAACAGCCCAATATCATACAACGTTTTGACTTTGGCTTTTATTAATAGGCATAGCGAATGCGACAACCAAAGGAAATGGTCTTATACGCATCTTGAAGGGAAGTCTGGTATCTGAAGGGATTATAGACATTCTAGGAATGTGCACTTTCTCCCACTTTCGTTCATGTAATAACTAAAGCTTTAATCATCCGTTCATATAGTGTTTTTATCATCACCCTCCATTGTATGACCCTTCTTTTGGATTAATGTTCTTGGGTAACATTACATGAGAACCAACTTTTACCGTAATGAATGGATAGGTAAATCATACCTTAAGATTGTTTAGAAAATTTAGGAAGTACACATGACTTTCAAGCGAGCTTTTATCTTGGACTATAAAATCATCATTCAAATATGTTTTCATCAGCTTAAAAAAAAATTATCCTTTATTTTCATCTCTCGACATTTTCTTTTATATTTTCAAATCAGTAAAATCAGCAAGTCTGAAATCATACAGTTATGTAAGAAATTTAAAACAATTTTTTTATAGAGGCTGTTAAACGGGTCAAACCACAGACCAACGTCACTTTCTTTATAGATTTTGACCCGTTACAACGTCTCGCACGGCTGATTTTTGGCTCGTGATAAACCGTTTAACAAAACTTGTAACTCGTAAATAATTTTAGACTCACAATTTTGTGAGTCTAAAATAGGTGTTTGCATGTGTTTGATTTGAATTTGCAGACCCGTGAGCGATCCAGAACATTTGAATAAACAATTCTTTATAAATTATTTTTAAAATATGTTTAGTTTATATATTTACATTTTGAAACTAATGGTTTTCAAATATGTAAAAATAATAAAAAAAACGGCTAAAAGTATTATATATATATATATATATATATGTTTTAGTTTATTCTTTTAGTTGATGTTTTTTGACATTTTCAATTAACATCCCATTTTAGTTTACAATTATTTTTTTCCATTATTATTATCAAATTTAGCTAACCAAAATCACCCTTTCCTAACATATTAAAATGAAAAGATATTTTAACTTTAGTCATTTTTTCCAAATAAAAAAAATGTTCAATCAAAGAAAATTTCACTTTGCAAAATTCAATATCTAAGTCTATGACCTGTAATCTATTAATCTTTTTTGTTTCTTAAAATCTAATGAAAGAATTAACTTGACTCCAAATCTCCATCGTTGCGGAAACTGTATTCTCCCCATGATCTTATTTACATCACCCTCTGATTTCTTCTCTCTTCAATAAGGTTTCTTGTTACCATTCTCTCTGCCTTCTGATCTCTTCTCTCTTAAATATGGTTTCTTGTTACCATTCTCTCTGCCTTCTGGCGTTTATGGTTTCCTCTTTTTGCAAGCTCTATGGTTTTTGTAGGTCTGCTTGCATCCTAATATATCTTCAAAATAGTTAATGAATTCTTCAGCGTTAAAAAAAGAAAAATCTAGTGAAAGAATTAATTTGTTTCCTAAAATATAATAAGAGACTAGAAGTAAGGTTATCCATATTTTTTTAGTCAAAAGAGAGGTTGCATTGTTATACTTAAGGAAAAATAGGGATTTCTAAACAATTTTAAAAAAAAAATTTCTAAGCACTTGCAATGGTATAACATGTAAATATTTTAAAAAAATGTTTCAGAGAAATTTGTAATTCACTTTGAATAAGAGAAAGATGTTTAAAATTTTTGTAGATATGTTTAGGTTACATCTTGAGAAAAGTGTTGGAGGCTGATTTAATTATTTATTGTCGAACTGCATATAGAAATATGTGGAAAGTTATTGAAGATTTGTTTAAAAAACTCGTACATTTATGAAATGAATGTTTTAGATGGTCCAGGATATAAATCCCTTTTGAAATTACAAAAAAAAAACTAATATCTACATTTTTTTAATGTAAATATAAAATCATCCTGAAAATCAAATGAAAATAAAGAAAGTCTTTATTATTTGTATTTAATGCAAAAAAATTCGGATTTTAAAAAAGGAAAATCGTTCATTATTTTTTATTAGTAAGGCAATAACATTATAAATTTTTAAACATATTGTAACCTCTCAATTTTCCTATCATTATGTTGGCTTTTTTTATTTGGTTTGGTAGAACCAAATAAATTATTTACTTTTCAATATAAAGTAAAAGAAATTTGAACCAAATAAAATTAAATCCAAAAATTTCGCATAATTTATACAATTTTGCTTTGTTATATTTTTAGTTGTCAATATTTACAAAAAAATAAAAATAAAAAATAAAAAATAATTGATTGACGTAAGAGTTCCCAAAATATAATGGGAACTATAAATATATTTTACTATATACCAACATTTATAGTTTAATAAGAACAAAGGGAAAAATAAGATCCAAATTTATTATATGTTGAATAAATACATATGTATTTGATAGGATACTAATATCTCTATATAAACTGTAGAAAATAATATTGTTTATTTTTACAAGAAAGTAATATTAATTTACCACCAAAAACCCAAATACTAAATAAGTTTCGAAATATCATTCGTAAATAATCGGTAGAATCTCTTTCTTTTGATTTTTTATCTGATCATCTTCTTTTCATTTCATGCTAGCCTGAAAATTATTAAGATATATGATGAATTTAAACATTTGTTTTATTATTAAAAATGAAATAGAAAATTAAAAGAGAACCTTTCTGTTGAAGTAATAATGTTTCCTTAATAATCTTGATTAGATCGAGAGTCATTGATCCTTGCAGCATACCTCATTTTTTGTAAAATAATTCATGCGATGCTACTAATACAAAAGAAACTGGGAAATTACAATATTTTTGTATAGTAAATTAATAAAATAGAAAAAAAGTTAAACATAGAAAATGACACATACTTGTTTTTGAATGATTTTTAGAGTTCTTGGTGAAAGTAAATCATTCTAATTTAGAAAAATATATATAATATAGAACTGTTAACAAAATAATGAAACGAAAAATAATAATAATCTAATTTTTAAATTTTTAAGATTTTTTGCAAATTCATTTTGTAAAAGAAAAACGAATTAATTAATGAAATTCGATTTACATAATCACGTGTATATATATTTGAAACTTACAAATTGATCAGCTAACATTTATTTTGCAATTCATTTATTAAACTTATCAAATTTAAGTATTGTTCATCTCTGTGTCAATAAAAAAAAGTATAGTGCATCTCCAACTCATTTACATTTAACTTTAGTAACCATACCTAAAAAAAAAAAAAAAAAAGCGAAAAATAAGTAATATGGATCGAAGAATCTATTACTAATAAAACTTAATGTTATAGCGTTATTAGGCTGTCCACATAAAATTTTAAAAAATCAATTATATAGCTCCACATAATTATCTAATTTTCCTACATAATTATCTTTTTTTTTTTATCTAATTTCCTTTTTTCTAAATTATAATTTAAAGTTAAGCACTTTTAAAAAAAAACTCTACATCATTAGCTAAATTTAATTTCATATTCCCCTTTTTTATTGTTTTAAAACATTTTTTAAATCATTAGGAATTTTAAATCTAAATAATTTTATAAATCTAAATTATTATCTAAATTTGAATTTTTATTGTTTAATAATGGATTTTAAATCATTATTTAAATTTAAACATGTAATATTTTTCAAAACGAATACTTTTTTTTTTTTTTTTTAATAGTGTAATCATCATTCATTGATTTTCGATAAAGCCAAATAAAAACAACACCAACACAGGAACCATTAGGCCCTTACATATAATGAGAACAAAAACAGAACATTCGAGAGCTTGATAATAATAATAAAGGAAAATATTAAAGAAAATTAGCTTTTTGTCATAGAGATTGATGATAATAGCTTCTTTTAATATAAAAAATGAATATTTCTAATTTAAAATTAAACACATATATCAGTGATAGGTGTTTTAAAATCACCGGTTCAACCAAACCATACCCAAATTCAAATTTATCCTAAAAGGGTTTTCTTCTATTGTTGATTATTCATCTTTGACCAAAATATCTCAGATATAATCATCACGAAGTTCAATTGAATCTTACACATTAGAACTTCTTAGTTCTTAGATCGATCCACTTCTTCCTCAATCGAATATGTAAATTTTCTATCTCTCGCCAACGAAGCCAACAAAAAAAATCGAAGCTCAGATTTTCCTTTTGTTGTTGGTACTGATTCGATTTGCACATTACATCTTCTCGATATCCACTTCTTTTCAATTGAATCTGTGAATCGTCTATCTTTCGTCGACGAAGACAAAACAAAAAAATCAAAGCTGGAATTTTCCTTTCGTTGTTGGTGATTCAAGTAGGGAAATGTTTAGGGAAGCTTACTGAATTTTTGATGTTAATGAGAAAAACGACGAATTCAAGGAGAGATTTTGAATTACAATACAATGTAAAAGATGACCAATAGAAGCACAAAAAAATATTTCAGGACTTTGAATGTACAACAAAAAGTATTTTATGATGTAGTTATGGAATCAAAAAACAATGATTTGTAAAAAATATTCTCCTATATGGTCCTGGCGGAACAAGGAAAACATACCTCTATAAAACCATAATTCTAAGCTACGCTCAACAAAGAAAATAGTGCTCCCAGTAGCTTTCTCAGACATCGCAATATTGCTTCTACCTGCAGGTAGGACAAAATATTCACGTTTTAAGATACTGATAATTATCAATGAAGATCCAACGTGTCACATAAGGTCTGGAACAATGTTTGATGAATTAATCAAAAAAGTCGATCTTATCATATAGGATGAGGCGCCTATGACACATCGATACGCATTCGAGCGCTAGACAGAAAATTAAGTGATTTGATGTCCATGAAAAATGAAGCAGCAAAGGGCAAGCCATTCGGAGGCAAGACTTTACTACTAGGTGGTGATTTCCGACAAATATTACCAGTCATTACACATGGTTTCAGAGCAAATATAGTTTTAGCATCAATCAAAGAATCATACTTGTGAAAATTTTGCAATGTATTCACTTAAAAACATAATATGAGACTCCAAAAATAAAAATAAAACAAGCTTTGCAGCATGGCTGCTAAATGTTGGAGATGAAGATGTACCCACAAAGGAAAATAAAAACGATAATGGATCTAGTGGTTATATGGTGGTAGTTGATTCCAAATTCCTAATGCAATTAACTGGAGATCATATGGAGAAACTATTTCAAGCCACAAATGTATAGAACGGACTAACAAATAATACACATGCAAGCATTACATAGACAACATCCTAACAACCTGGAATGAAACAATTGATGAGATTATTGCATACATGTTATCAAAACTGCCTAGAAAATAAGAGGAATATCTCAGCTCAAAACGTATAGAAAAAGGTGACACAATATCAACAAACTATGAGACGCTATATACGGTTGGGTATTTAAACTCTCTAGAGTTCACAGGACTACCAAAACATAAGCTATCTTTAAAAGTGGGAGTACCAATAATGCTCCCCCGAAACATTAATCAAAAGGAAGGACTAGGCAATGGTACATGATTGATTGTAATACGTTTGGGCGATTGAGTGATCGACGGCGAGATAATCAGGGGAACAAAATCCTACCAAGAATAATCTTATCCCCAGTTGACTCAAAGCATCCTTTCACATTACAAAGAATACAATTCTCAACAAAATTATGTTATGCAATGACGATTAATAAAAGTTAGGGACAAAGCTTGAAATCGGTTTTCCTATACTTGCCTCAACCCATTTTCAGTCATGACCAACTGTACATGACACTATCACGTCTAACATCTCCTAAAGGTCTACCCATTATAAATTTGATGGTGATATAGAGAGTACATTCAAAAATATTGTTTATATATAAATATACAAAGGATTATAGTTAGAAGAATACCATATTCGATAAGTAATGTAATAAACATGGGTTAACATGGGCTTAGATCAGTGTCATTTTATAGTTTCTCATTAATCATAATAATTTCTTTACATCTTGATTATATAGGACCGGTTTACAACAGTTTATGTTTAACAAATAAAGGTTATTTTCTTTATTGTATTATGCACCTCAAAATGACATATAGAAAGACTATAATGACATCTTGCCTATCAGTACATGAAATTGACTAGACAATAAAGTTTTCGTAAACACATCTGCAATATGACAATCTGTGGGGATATAGAATGTTATAATCAAACCACTGTCAACTTTATCTCTTAGTTCATAACACAAAAAATAAATAGTAACAACGATAAAATCTTCTCGAATTAAAAGAAAAAAATAACCATACCGCATAAAAAATTTAAATATCTTGATATTAATAACAAAAAAAAAACAAACTTATTATAAAATATTTAAAAAAACACTAAAAAATTAAAATAATACATCTTAATTTCTAAATATATTCCCAAAAAATCAAAACAAAAAAATTTCAAATTGGAAAACAAATACAATGACAAATAAAATAGTAATAATAAAAAATTTAAAATATTAAATGTCACCATATTGTTCAATAAAAATAAATTATTAAATATCAAAATAAACGAAACATACAATATTAACATACCAAGGCATAGCCCGGATTTAAAACCTAGTAATACATCAAACGAAACAATATAAAAAAGAACTATTAAGGGTTTGTATACATTGGAGACTTTAGGATTTGGGATGAGATGAGAAAGAAGGGGAATCACTAGATTTATATAGATTGATATGTATTAGGGTTTTAGGTTATGCTTTAAATAATTAATTAATTAATTGCGTAATTGTTAGGAAATTATATTTGTTTTAAGAATTAAAATTTTTTGATTTAATTCACCAAAAATTTTGAGGAATATTTTGATTTTTGTAACGCAAATTTCTCCAAATATATAAATATGAAGATTCCTAAATTGTAGAGAAAGAAATTATGATTTTCTTTAAATAACGTATCAAAATTGGAAGGAACTGAATTAAATGTAGTAGATTTAATTGTTTCCTAAAAATCAAAATATTAATAACGTAAATAGTATATACATTTACATGTTTCCAAAAAATAAAATTTTGTTCTTTAAGATTATAATTTTTTAATACGATTTTATCCTTACTAACATTTTTTAAAAAATCATAATTGTATTGGTATTTGATATAATTTTAGTTATAAAGGTAAAGGTATTTTGCATTTTGTACTTTACTTTTAATAGTATTAGGATAACATAGTTACATCCAAAGGCTATTTTTTTTATATATCTTTGAAAATATTAGTGGATTTTTTTCAGGTCCAATTGTCATGAAGAATTCTTCGTCACCAATCGCAAAACTGATATTAGTGGATTTTTTTCAAAGATCAGATAAAAATATAACTTAATATTTAAACATATCATAATTAATAATCTAATAATATTTTTTCGTGATCTCTGAGGATGAATCATTGTGTGCGACAGTTGAATGTGTTGATAATCCGGAGCACTTGTTTTATTATTTAGCAAAATTTTCAAGGCTAGAGTTGAGCCTTACGATGAAGATTCTAAATACAATAAAGGGACACATCGTTACAAGTGTGAGAATTGTAGAGATGCATACTACGTTGTTCTAAGGTATGTAATCAATCATAATATGTAATATGATATTTAACTTTCTATTTATTTATGTTTCCATAATTTATATGTACCATTTGATCTTGAGGATTTCCGATGCATCGGAATCAGACACTAAGCTTTTGCTATTAGATTCTCTTGGTTATAGTCTATTGAAATCTTATTCAGAAGATTTGATGAATATTTGCACTTTGGTATTTATTTAATTACTAATTTATGTACTTATATGCTTATTATATATTTTGGTGTTTATATATATATATATATATATATTATTTTATTTTTTTTATTTCATGTAGGTTCATGTTGATACATTACCGAAAGAAATGGAAAGAATTTTTGGAAAAAATATCTCTCTAAAGTTATTGTAGCAGGGGATAATTTAAAAGAATGTTGTAATATTTCTTTGATTTGTGATAATTTGGAAGAATTAAACGTGCTGAGGAATTAAGTATTTCCGAAAATACATCGCTTTTGGTCAGTGATTAGTCTCTTGAAATTTTGTTCACAGCATCATCAAAACGAAATGGAGAAGAGGATTAAGCAGGAAATGAACATAACTTAGAACCAAAGTATTTTAGTATCCTCATTTTGAAATACTCATTGAATTGTTGTTATAATTTCGTTGTTCTATTGTATTTTGCTACATGTTAGTAAGTTGTGTATTTCTAATGTACGTCTTTGATTTTAAAAATAAAGTTTGAAGTTATTTACTTCCAATCTTTTATCCTTTAACATTATGTAACGACAAATTTAACTTACGTGAATCAATTTTTTCTATTACGTTTTTTTATTTATGTACTTAAAAATAAAAAGTTGATGAGTCCTATCATAACCCTAATAAACATAAATGATATGCAATGATGACTATTTATTCACAATAGAGTTAGTAACGTTTAAAATCAAGATGAACATTATATTTGTTGATTTCGATGTAATTAATTCGATCGACGTAATGTATGTAAACTTAAACGGTTTGTCTTAGAAGAAAACTTAAAATAAAGATGTTGATGGATTGTGTTATCGGAGAGTCGAAGTGATGATTATCTCGGTGCGAGTGTGGTAATATTTTAATATTAAATTTTATTTATTGTATTAACCAATAAAAATTATGATAAACTTTTGCACCTACTAATTTACTAATGGAAATGTGTTTGCGTGATAATGTCAGTTTAAGTCCTACAGTTTTCATAATCACTCTTACTATTATATGAAGTGTCGTCTAATTTTTTTGTGCTGAAATGGCGTTATTTTATTGGCTTAGAGCTAAAATTTTATGACGTGTAAATGTAACATGTATTAATGTTATAATTTGATTGGTAGATAATCAGCAGAGACTATTGATTTTTCTATCGGATCTTCAAATGGGCTAAAACCAAATACTTTGACCCATAAAGAAAGCACGCGGATCATGTTCAAAACATTAATAAATAAAGAAAATCTCATTGGCTGATTTAGATCTGGAAACTTAACGTCTAAACATTAATAAATAAATAAAATCACATAGGTTGAATGGGAGGTGAAATCTTATTGGTTCATGCGGAGGTATATATATTTAAGTAATTAGTAAAAAATGAATATTAACAAAAAGCAAATAAAGTAAACACTTGCAAAGATGTTTCTAATAATCTTACCAGCATGAAGATTGATTTCTTAACTTCCATCTAAAACATTTTTAAATTATTCAAACACCAAATAGTGGTGATCATTAATACAATCAATTGGTTTTACTTCTGATTTATCGTAAAACATCAAATGATGTGAATGATTTGCAACGCGTGTTCTGATTAGATTCGTGTCGATCAATATGTTTGATATTTCAAACCATAAGCTTTCCCTTTCCATTAAAAATGAAAACTTTGTGGCATGTTGAGAAAGAATAGTTCCTGAAATTCGTTGACCCTAAAATAATATAACATGAATATGAGATTTTTGTAAAACACAGTAACATAAGAAATAAATAAATTTATATCCTATTATATACTTTTATATTCAATAGTTTTCTATTGAAAATGTTATTCTTTAATTTTCATTTGATTTATTTTATTATACTTTTGATCTCTATCTTAATGAAGGGTCAAGATTAAAACTTGACCATGAAGTAAAGATAAATGGATGAGATTAAAACTTGAGGACAAAGTAAATGATAAGTGGTTGACATTAAGACTTGATTACCAAGAAAATAATGTATGGTTGATATTATCATATCATACATCATTTAGGCTTATATTAGAGTAGGATTTCATTTCATAATTGACATGTTTTGCTACTTTTATCATATATTTCATTGTATTTAGAGTCTAGGTGTTGCATTAGGTTCTAGTAGAATCTTTGGTGCATTTTGGTTGTCTCTTAGGTACAAAACAGGGATATAAGGAAGCTAGGAGCTAAGGAGATCACTTGGAGGAGGAGAAGCCATTGGATGGGCAAGAGAGGAGCAAAAAGAAGCTGCAGCGGTCCAGGTGCAGTGGTCAAGGAGTGACCGCTGCAGAAGATTCCAGCGGACTGAAGGCGCAGCGGTCAATTGACCGCTGCCAAATCCTCCGGACAACTCCTCAAGCCGCAGCGGTGCCTGCAGCCGTCAAGGAGTGACCGTTGCAAACTTCTGGAGCCAAAATCGATCAAGTTGCAGCGGTCTTGCAGCGGTCAAGGAGTGACCGCTGCAAACTCACTCACAGCGGTAACCAGGCGCAGCGGTCAAGGAGTGACCGCTGCAATCTTCTGAAGACAAAACCAGATCGCAGCGGTCTTGCAGCGGTCAACCGCAGACCGCTGCGGTCTAGCTCGGACAAAAATAACCGGGTCGAAACCCGGTTTGTCCCGGGTCGACCCGGTTTGACCCAATTTCATAAAAACCCCTTTTCTCTCACTTACACTTTTATGCTTAGTTTTTCTAAGAGTTTAAAAACTCAATTTCCCTTTTGTTCTTGAATCCCTAGTTGAATCCTAATACAATTTGCATTTTCCTTTTAAGAAATCTTGTCTTATGCATTTCATTATCAATCTATCTTATAATCCATCATAATTTCTCCTCTAATCAAGCTTGGTTTTGGGAGAATCATCATGGGTCTTGAGTAGTTCCATTAGGGTTTAAGGATGGGTTAGATGAGGGTGATCAAAGCATGGATTAGGGTAGTTTAGGGTTTAAATCAAACATTTCATCCATCTCTAAGAGTGCTTAAAGCTTCTTCTTGCATGAGAATGAGGAAGATGATATGAGGCATTTCATGAACACCAAGTGTTTGATGAAATGCCCAAGAGAGCTTAGAGATGGAATTATGATTTTTATGCCCAAGGGATTGGTGCTAAAGGTGTTAATTAGGTTGATCTAGTAATTTGGAAATGAATTCACTAATTATCATCACTCAAATGGGAATTTGCTAATGATGTATAATTAGTGACATGATTAATTGCATGGAAATGAATTAGTCAATTAAATGGATCATAAACCTAGGGAATAGCTAATTAGTGTAAGCTAGACACTCTAAACCATGCTTAGTGATCATAAATCATAAATAACTCATCTAAGGACCCTTCTTTTATCATTGCATAACTTAATCATCTAACTACTTGCATTTAGTTTACTTAGTCAATTTGAGTTAAACAACAACCATCTCTAGCTTAGATTAAGGAAATCTTTGTATCCTAGGTGACAATTTATAGCGAGTTTGGATTCGATTCCTCTTATACTACATTGATTAAGAGGTAATTGATACCCTCTAAAGGCCTAAAAAGGCTAGTATCAATGGTTAAGATTAAAACTTGCTACAAAGTTTTCTCTTCACACTTTGATGGAAGGTTGAGATTAAAACTTGTTCATGAAGCTAAAGAGGAAGTTGGTCCTCTTTCCTCCAATAAATAGATGTCTTCACTCCATCTCAAAGACATCATAAAATTAAAGAACCATCTCAAAGACATCATAAAATTAAAGAAACAACACTTAAAGTGAAAGTAATAGGAAAGGGGAGAGAAACCTACACTCATAACTAAAGATCAAGCTTTCGTTTTCCATTCACGCAACCATTAAAGAAGATCCACCACTACAATGAAATGAGGTATTCCGCTAGTCCTCCTTATGAACTTAGGATTCTATTATGTGATTAAACTTGATGTTTAAAGATTTTATAGATCATGTAAATTATGTTTATAAAGAATACATGCGATTTGCGACTACATTTTGAGTCACCAAAAACAGTCGTAAAATAGGTTTGTACGACTACAAGCAGGTGCCGGATATTTTTGTGGTAAGATCAATTAGTCGTAATATTGCTACTAGTGGACGACTATTTAATATCTGTGTTTAACGACCGAAATGAATCGTACTTCAGTCGTAAGAGTTACGAAAATAGTCTGCTCTTCCGGCTATTTCCTTACTATTTAACTACTTAATGTTTCACGTGGAATGTGAATCATAAATCAATCGTAAAAGTTACAACAGTTTCACATCTATTTTAAGACTACTTGGGGATTACAATTGTCGAATTAGTGAAATTGTACTACTAAATTCCGACTGATTTGATGATATTTCAACGACTAAAATGAGATGACACTTTGGAAAAAGAAAATTTAATTGGGAAGTGAATTTTTAGCATTTTATGATTTCAAAATCCAAAATCTAAAAGCTTTCAATTGTTTAGAAACCAACATCTACAAAATAATATAAAAGGACTACGCCAAATCCAAATTGTACCAAGTTCAAGAACAATTCACAAAAGAAAACTTCTATATTAAAGGAGGTTGCCAAAAAACCAACATTTATCAAGTTCGTACATAACTGAAAGTTTAAGATAAAAAATCTAAGGGTCAGAGGATGTAGCAGGAGCTTCAGCAGCTTGTTTAGACAAGAAGTCAAGGAACCTTGAATTTTGACGGAGAAACTTTTCCATCACGGAGAACTACCTGAACTGCCTGAACTTCATTTCTTGCTCAGCTGCAAAGTTAAGTAGCTCTGCCTCACGTCGATCGTTCCTAGCAACTTGTTCTTCTAAAGCTCTATGAGTTTGTGCGAGTTGTTCTTGTAAAGTCTAAAATGAAGAAGTTTCTCAATGCTTGCGCTTTCCAAGCACAAGAATATTGGCGATGATTCCTACTCCATATGGTGTTCCTCTTGTATCCCTTGTAGTTTGACTGCGGAAGGAAAAATAATTACAAAGTTAACAATTTGTTGATAAAATATTAACACTTTATGAAAACTAAAGATTAAATGGAATGTTTAATCACCTGAAGAAAGAGCTCGTTGTAGTCCTCTGTGTTAGCTCTTTACTTATTGATGTACCATCCAAGATCTCGGACTATCGCTCAGACAGCTTAGCTTGCACCTTCTGCTCATACGTTTGGGCGATCATGTGTACCTTATGATCAGGAATCATCCCATATGGTCTTGTGTTTACTCTCAAGAAAACCTCACCGATACTAACAGGTCTCTCAAATTCCTCTTGTTGAAACATTAACAGAGAAGTTGATGTGAATATATATATATTTGAAACTTGAAGAATCGCAAGATAAAGAAGCATTAGATAGAAATTGAACTTAACATTTCATGTTGTATTTGTGCATAGGACTTTTGCCTTGAGAAGTGCTTGTGCTCGCCCAGGCTTTTTCTGTCAGATTTTCGAGCTTTGGATGCTCTCCTACTCTTCTTCTTAGCAACTTTTGTATCCCAGTACGTGCACATTTGTGTCCAGAGAGTTGCTTCGATCCACTTTGGTCGCACTCGAGTTCTTCTACAGATGCTCACCATATCCTTTATTTGGTTTTTACAAATGGCTTCGAAGTGTTGTTGAACTAACCCTGAGAATAAACGATCCCAATGGTGGGTTTTCTACAATGCAAGAATAAGAGATTGATCGAAACTAAATAATAGAAATGAGATAAACGCTTACCGCGAATTCGAGGAAGTATATTTCCCTTCTTTCTTGAGGCACACAAAACCAAGTGTGATATGTACCATTGAATTTGTTTGTGTATATCATGGTGATCTTTCTTGTCAGATTTGACCCGTCACGACCAAACCTAGACATCATGATACAACAGAGCAAACATAATAAAAAAAAAAAAAAAAAAGCAAACAATGCAAAGCACCAAACTTATACTTAATCTAAGAATCGTCTAAAACAAGAGAGAAATGCACTTAAGTTGAGAGAAACAATGCTTTGGAACTACTTACTAATTCTGAAGCCAAACAAATAACAACAGATTAAACATTATCAACAAACTAAGCTAATCATCAAATTTAAGCAAAACAACAGAGCAAACATTATAAAAAAACATCCCTACTCATCACAGATAAGCAAAAAAATAACAAAGCAAACTTTATAAAAAACTATCCTAATCATCACAGATAACCAAAACCACTACGCTAGTCACATATAAAAACTTTAAGGTGAGTTTTAACCTGATCTTACCATGTCGTTTTTTCTGGCTGAGGTTCGATTGGAGACAACGTCATAATACCCCTAATCTTGTGCCGGTTTGGGATGCTTAGCAGTTCATTTAGTGCTCCAAGTCTACTTTCCTCGAGATCCGCCTCACACTGTACAACCAAAAATCAACCAATGTAACCAATTACTACCAAGCTATAAGAAAGAAGCCAAAGTAATATTTTTGCAAAGAGAAGAACAAACCTGGGCAGTGTCGTCCATTTCAATCTTCTTCTTCTTCTTCTTTAGTATCAACCTCCTCTTCTTCGAAGTCGTTAGAGAAATGTTTGCTCTGATGTGTGCTATGACCATAGGAGTTATGCAGTGGAGAAGTATGTAAGCCATGTGGTGGAGAGAGTTGATCTTCATGATTCGAGAAGCTTTGTCGTCGATGTTCTGAGCTTGAAGTGGGGAGCTTTGTGTTCGACTCCTCTGAGTACTCTGAGAGCTATGTGGGCGCTTTGAGGTGATTGGGAACAACTGCATTGGCGGTGGATAGTCTCGGACGTGGAGCTCTAGTGGAGAACATTGTGACGGAGGTAAGTTCTTCATCAGCGATTAGATGGGTTATTCTTCTTCGACGCTGGAGTGAAGCTGTATCGACTAGGAAGATCCACTGGACGATTTGATGACGAAGGACTCGTGGTGTGTCGTCTCGGTGCTGCGACAGACGCAATTGGAGCTTTTCCACTACCTCTTTCCCTTCTACCCATCGGTAAATCGATTTAGGGTTTAAGGAGAGAAAGTTGATTTACGGATTCGCGAACTAAGAATTCGAGATGGAGAAGATACAAAATGGAGGCGAGATAGATATGGTTTTTGACAGAGAAATAGATTTAGACGAGATTCGGCAAGAATTTGGAACGAGAATCTGCGAGAGATGAAAATTAGGGTTTTGAAAAGGGGATTCTGAGAAGAATATGAAAAATGGCTAAGTGTTTACAAAATTAGGGGAAATATAATAAATGGGTTTTGGCGGTTAACATAATTTTGGCCCCAAATTTTAGGCGGGTTTAATCTCCCGCGGTAATGAGACGAAAATTTGGGTTTAATTTTGGACCATGTAGTCGTAATTTAATCGCAAAATGGTAATAATATTTTACATATTTTTATAAAATTTTGTAACATATGATGCATAAATATAACTTTTTACCAAATTTATAACAAATTTTTGCATGATTACCATAATAATATATAAATATAACTTCATCATAAAATCCAATTTCTTATTATCCTCGAAGTCGATTTGGAAAAATAAAGATTCAAAAGAATGATTTCAAAATTTAACATTATAAGCATATTATTATAAACTAATATAAGCAAATTAGTAAGGTTTTTCAGTTACCATATTCCATTAAATTAAATGAGTCTGGAATTCATCAACTTCACCCTTGCCAATAATGAATCTCACCTTTTTTAAGAGGTCTTTTTCGTCAAAAAGAGATTTTCAAACCTTGTGTTTTTTCTTTGATTCTTTCAACAACATACTTAAATATTTTTGAATTTTTAAAGTTCACATTTTGTGGTAGACCTGGTCTTTTACCTTGCTCGCAAAATTTATTGATGACTTGTTTAACACAATTGATTGACCCGAGGTTGCTTCACAAAGATTTAAGACCTTAATGAGGTAAAAATGTATTTTCAACAATACATAATTTGATGAGGTGATGATTACCCTTAGAACTTGACCATGAAAATTTATGTCCTATATGTTTCACATATGAAAATTCACAATTCCTAACCATCCGTCTAAAGTCTTGAAATGATGCTTATGATATTAAAGGTCCACCTTCTTTCTCATGATTATCCAATATCTCGTTAGAGCCCCCTAAGACAAACCAGGGTAAACCCTTTCCAAAAGATCCAATTCGTTCTAATTTTTCCCAAACATGGTTTCTTTGGCTTTGAATTGGATGACCATAAACAAAAGTGTAGTAGTAGAAAATCACTTTCATAACTAGTAACAGCTATATCTACTACATTAGGGGAATGAAACAAAACTAGAGCATCAACATTTTTCCAACAACTTGCAAGACCACCGCCTATTCCTACTGGAAAAACTAAAAAGGAATTTAAGTAACCTAGTTCAAAGATAACATCATAAACATAGTTATCTTTCTTCTTTGTTTCTAAAAGGCATGAAATGTCTGGGAAAAATTTCTTATGAATTTTCTTGAGACGTCGAGCTGTGAGGTCTATGCCTAAACCTCGACAGCTCCAGCAGACCGTCCTGGTGATTCAGGGACCACCACGTCTCCCTCGGTTTGATTAGAAGATTTTTGGTGACTGACAATCACCAATTTTGAATCATCTTTTATCTTCTTACTCGAATCAACAACATTTTCCTCGTCTTTATGCTCCTCGGTGACCATTGCTCTTGTCTTATTACTCTTGCAAAAGCCACTCTCAGTCAACTCCTCCACAAATCTCCTCTTTCTTTTGGCTCTACTTGAATCTCCCTATGTCTCAACAAAGTTGGTGCAAAGTCTCAGCATTGTTTCTATGTCATTCCCATGTTTATTAGTTTCCAAAAGAAAATTTGTCAGAGGAGCCTTTCCTTCTCTATGAGTATTCCCATTACCTCTTGCTATCTCCGGAGGTGCAATCTACTCCTCTCTGTCATCACCATCTCTTTCCTCTTGATCACTATTCTGATGAATTTCTCTAGCCAGATTTTCCACCACACCATCATCTAGCCTAAGTAATCTTTCATGTGCCTCTTCCTCTTTTTCGTGATCATCATCATCTAAATCGATGAAAAACTCATCATAGCCCTCAAATTGTTCATGTCTTTCAACATGCATCATCGGACCCACATTGCCCTCGTCTTCATCGTCGTCTTGAATTGGTCCATTTTGGACACAATTCTCCTATGGGTTTTGACAGAACCCAATATCATGAGTTAAAAGACCAGAGGTTGCACATAGCCCACATAGTCTCTCATACCGAAAACTTAACAAAGTATTAACCCCTAGTGCGAATTGGTAGTTCCTCTGACATTTAAGTTAATACGTACCCTGATGATCTACATGCGCATGTCCGCTTCTGAATTCACCTCCAACTCTAGGAGTTAGCCAAAGCTTTTGCAATGTGCGTTACAATTGCATGAGTAGCATATTCTGGTGGGATTCCCCGAATTTGTACCCATAATGGAATAAAGTTGAGCAACTCCTCATCTCAACCCGGATACCAACGCTACAGAAACATCATATTGTTGTTGAAAACCCATGGACCACGGTCATGAATGAATGTGAGTTCCTCCTCAAATCTGAACACGAACTGGAAGCACCTATTCACAACAATTCTTCCATTAGTAATTCGCTCCATGTCCCAAACTCTTGAGAGAGATGCGGTGATGACACGAGTATTCTGGTCTTGAGGGATTAAAGGCCTACCCATAAAGGTAAACCAAGTGTCTTCTTTTGTGTCATGAATGATGTTAAGTGGAAGAGAAATTGGGGTGACATTGATGCCCAAATTAAGGTACTGAAAAGCGTTTCATAGATTATCCGCCATTGAATTGGGAGGAAAATGCAAGATTTTATCGATTTGCTTTAATTGCTTTGGTGACTTTCGAATAATGGTTTGTGAAAACCCAATCGATGCCTTAAATAGGAGATCACTTCATCCCACGTTTATTCATCTCCACTTCGACATGGGGTCAGAACAGTAACCGTCTCAAAATCGCCTTCTTATCATCATATTTTATGTTTTATTATCTTTTATTACTTCACTGTTGTCATTTAAATAAAAATTTTAATGCTAAAAATACAAAAAAAGAAAGAAAAAGGCAAAAAAAAAAATATCAGTAGTTTTCTGTTTCTTTCTCTCTCTCTCCTTTGAAAAGTAATCTGGACCGCGAACAAAGCTTTTCGTTCTGGTTCGTTGCCGCCTTGCACGTTCCCTCCCCTTTCTTCTCTCTCCCGTCTTATCTCATAGCCGTAACCCTAAGCCCTAAATTTCTTTGCCGTCGTCTCATCTGAATCCAATTTTGTTCCGATTTTTATTTGGAAGCATTATCTGCAGATCTTTTAGATCCGTAATATTTGAAACCCGACCTTTGATTCCCTACTCTGTTTTCTGGTCGAACTTAGCGTTGTCTTCCCCGTTTGATTCTTATGATTTGTCGTATAAATTTGTTTTCTGCAGTTTCATCGTTTTCGGGTTGAACTAGATCGCTAAACCGGTGCGGGGCTTCCGGAAATCCGTAATCACCTGACTCGGATTGGATTTGGAACCAGAATACGAGTTTACGGATTCGATACGCTCTTCTAGTGGAATCGTGCGTGGAGTTCGACCTCTTCAACGTTTGCCGGTTTCAAATCCAAGGTTCAGATCTCAACTCCAATTAGTCTTAGTGCTATTTTCTTGGATGCAATCGTGCGTTATTGAGCATTCCGACGAGTATTTCTCGGATGGGAGAAGGAACAGTTTGTATGGAAATGCCAATGGAAGGAGTCACGTCGGAAGGGAACTCATCAATGGGCGAATTGAAGAGAGATCGTGTTTCTACCGGAGACAGAGTCGAAGGAGTAGACCATTTTCCCAATAAGAAACAAGCGAAAGAGGCTTCAAACGATGACATTATATCGGAGATTTCAAACCCCGTCGCATCTCCCGTAGAAAGCACATCCCGTTTCCGCGATGTCTCCAGCCAGCCGGCTAAATCGGGTTCAGGTGATCCCGTCGAGGTAACCGGTAGCTCCGGCAGTGATTTCGGTTCTGAAGAGACTATAAGCGACGAAGAAGAACGCAGCGGAAACGGCGCATCCGTAACAGAGCACTTGAGTGACGTGTCAACCTCTCGCATTGTGTTGGAGATTCCGAAGCATCTTAGCTCGACCGGAATCACGAAAATCACGTTTAAGTTCAGTAAACAAAACAAGGATTTTGACGATTTACCCGTGATAAAGGATCATGCTTGGGATGGGGTTGCTACAGATACAGATTCAGCTTCTGGGTGGGATCTGAAGATGCCGAAGAAGATTGTTTCTTGCAGCTATCCATCTAATGTGAAGAAGCTTTTAGCGACGGGTATTCTCGATGGTGCCCGAGTGAAGTATGTTTCAACGTCACCGGGGGTAAGTTCTGAATCTTCGTGTTTCTTATCGCTATATTTTCATCTACGCTAATTTGTAATATTCTTTGGTTACTTGTAATGGCTATCAGAGAGAGCTTCAGGGAATCATTCATTCGGGTGGGTATCTGTGTGGCTGTACGGCTTGCAATTTCACTAAAGTAAGTTTCTTTCGCTGTCGTTTTGGTTTTCTTGTTCTATGATTAGTTATTCTGTATGATTTAACGATGTAGTTTTTTTTTCTTATGCGAAATAGGTTCTGAGTGCGTATGAGTTTGAGCTGCATGCTGGTGCAAAAACTAGACATCCTAATAATCACATATTTTTGGAGAATGGAAGGGCGGTTTATAACATAGTTCAAGAACTGAAGACTGCTCCTCGCAATGCTCTCGAAGAAGTGATAAGGAATGTAGCTGGTTCTGCCCTGAGTGAGGAAGGCTTACAAGCTTGGAAAGGTGATCGACAGGTGTTTAGATTGTTGGTGCATCTATGATTCTTCCAGCATTTAAAAACCCTCTCCATGGATTTGCTTTTTGAGCTAATATCTTGTTTTTTCTTCGTGCAGCAACTTTCCAACAGAGTAATAGCTTGTCTGATAGGAATCGTATCACGGAGCATTCCCTTGTCAGGTACTATCACCTTCGACTTGTAGTTTCTTACTTTATCTAGAATTGGGGATAATCTTTGGAGATGATACTCAGTGATACGTGGACCCTGTAGTGACTTATCTGTTCCGTGTTATATAAATTTTGGGTTAATGTTAGCTGAAAGTGATTCCTGTGAAAGTTGCAGTTTCCCTGGTCAATCTCTTGATGAGAGTCAGAGCCTTACTCCATGCTTTCGGGAGAACAGCTATTTTACAGAGAAAAATTATACAAAGGACACATTAGATGAACAGAAGCGGATAGCAAAGAAGTATGTGCCTCTAGTCTTTTATTTATCTATCTACAAAAAAAAAATTATTGTAGTAATCAAGATGTTACTTATGCACAATTTTCTAAGGAGATTAATGTTAATTTGGTCGCTAATACTGTAGGCTTACTTCTCATGTATCTGGTACGAGTTGCCATAAGAAAGTTTCTGAAGGCAGCACTAGAAAGAGGTTTGTGTTGCTTATTATCAACCTCAGTACTTAGATTTTCTGTTCGCATTTTGATCTCTGAATGCAATCCGGCATTGATGGAAAAACATAATACAATGTTTCTAGGGACAATGATTTACATCGGTTGCTGTTCATGCCTAATGGGCTTCCGGATGGGACTGAGTTGGCTTACTATGTGAAAACACAGGTTTGTAATCGCAGAAAAATGACTTGTTCTGTTTATTTCACTGTAAATTGAAGTTAAGTTTTGTTAACGTGTGTTTCTGTACAGAAACTACTAGAAGGTTACAAGCATGGAAGTGGGATAATGTGTAGCTGCTGCAGCAGAGAGGTAAATGGTGGATTCAGTGGCTCTGTGGATTGTCCCTCAAACTCAGTTTGAAACTTTACTTGTTTTTTTTTTGTTTTGGTATTTACTTGCAACAGATTAGTCCTTCACAATTCGAAGCACATGCTGGAATGGCTGCTAGACGGCAACCGTGAGTAGTCTTAATAAAATATGTTGTTTTTTCGCTAATGTTGGAATGCCTATCTGAAATTTCTGTTTCTTTTTCAGTTATCGTCATATATACATCTCTTCCGGATTGTCATTGCATGATATAGCCATGTCTTTGGCGAATGGACATGTCATTACAACTGGTGACAGCGATGACATGTGTTCTATTTGTGGGGATGGTGGAGATCTTTTACTTTGTGCTGGATGCCCCCAAGCGTTTCATACAGGTAAAACTCTTGGCTTCAAACTGAAAACTGCTAAAGCATAGACTTCAAATTGGTTTCCTCAAGCATCATGAGAAAGGAAATTTTAATTAACTTAATTAAGCCATTTTGTTTTGAGGTTATACCTTAGTTTTAATGTACTGATTTCAGGAACAACATTGCTTAGATATCGACTCTAGCTTTATTCTCTGGTTCTGATCCTTCATGTCTCTTTTTATATGCAGCTTGTTTGAAATTCCAGTCTATGCCTGAAGGTACTTGGTACTGTTCGAGCTGCAATGATGGACCTATCTCTAGTAAAAAGGCTACTGCTACTGATCCTTCTGGCAATTCTAAGCCTATAGTTATAAGACTGACAAGAGTCGTCAAAGCACCAGAAAGCGAAATTGGTGGCTGTGTCTTCTGCAGGTTGGTGGCATACCTATATTTAACTTTCTTGTATGGAATTTAACATTCGTGAAAAATGTAAATACATTTGAGAGCCACTGCGATAGGCAGTTTTGTTTAATGCGTACTGTGTTTCACTCTCGTTTAATTGTTGATAGGTCCCATGATTTTAGCATTGGGAAATTTGACGATAGGACAGTTATTCTCTGTGACCAGGTACTCTCTTGATTCCTGATCTCTTTTATTCAACTCTATCCAAAAACTAGGTCTGCCTTTTCTGATAGTCCTCTTGTGTTCATTTGTTTTGAAGTGTGAGAAAGAGTACCATGTCGGTTGCCTGAGAGAGAATGGGCTATGTGATTTGAAAGTAAGCATTTTTTAACCTGACTCCTTGTCCATTGTATTCACGAGGTCATTCAACTTTTCTCAACTTCTTTTTCTGAATGCTGTAGGAAATCCCACAGGACAAATGGTTCTGCTGTAGCGACTGCAGCAGGATTCACACGGCAGTTCAGAGTTGTGTTTCATGTGGGCCACAAACTATTCCGACGCCTTTGCTAGACATTATATACAGAAAAGACAGAGAAAAAGGAATATTTACCGACAATGGGGATACAGTCGAATGGAGGATACTAAGTGGGAAAAGTCGATACCCGGAGCATCTGCCTTTTCTTTCACGAGCCGCTGTTATCTTCAGGGTATGTTTCGACCTTAGATTATCGTTTGGTTTTGTTAATTGTGAGAAATATGCTCTCGGGCTAATGTGTTGGTTCACTTTCTCTCTTCTGAATTTGACCACCTTAAAAATATATATAACAACATGCAGCCTAATTCTTGTCTTTCTAATTTTCTAGGAGTGTTTTGATCCCATTGTTGCAAAGTCGGGTCGTGATCTCATTCCTGTCATGGTGTATGGGTAAGCTAATGGCATGATAAAGTCCGAAACAATAGCATTGTTTTATGCAGTGGTTGATTCGACTTATGGTATATTTGCAGGAGAAATATATCCGGGCAGGAGTTTGGAGGAATGTACTGTTTGGTCCTAATTGTAAAGTATGTTTGGTGCTCTTGATGCTTATTTGCTGTCTGTTTATTTCTGGTTTTTCTCTGACAAGTATTTTTTTTTTTGTTCTCGTGATGTGCGTTTAGTTCTCTTGTTGTTTCTGCTGCGCTGCTGAGAATTTTTGGTCAGCAAGTTGCTGAACTTCCTATTGTAGCCACAAGCCGAGAGTACCAAGGAAGGGTAAAGCTTCTCTTCCTTTCGTTTCTTTCTCCCTTCTTTTTTGAACTATGGATTAAATTATTTCACTGTGTTAATGGTCTCTAGGGCTACTTCCAAGGGCTATTTGCGTGTGTGGAGAATCTTCTTTCTTCTCTAAATGTTGAGAACCTGGTCCTTCCGGCAGCTGAAGAAGCTGAGTCTATATGGACAAACAAGTTTGGGTTTACAAAGATGACTGAACAACAAGTAAGTGTAGTTTTCTTTCCGGAACATTGTTAAGTTATGATTTGCTCTGGAATAGTTTTTGTTAAGTGAGAAAAACAAATAGTTTCAAGAGATTATAGATTTAGATGGTAGAAGAGTGTTGAGATCCAATTAGGTAGCAAGATGGTAATTACAATGGTGTTTTACAGTTGCACAAGTACCAAAAGGAAGTGCAGCTTACAATCTTCAAAGGAACCTCAATGCTGGAGAAGAAAGTACCCAAGATTTTATCAGAGTCAACAACTCTCATCTGATCTTTAAAAGATTCGTCTAGATTTTTATTCTTTGTTTTTCTTTTTGGGGTTTTTTGGTATATTTGTAGTCCTGGCTCCATTTTGAATATAGATAAAAGGAGTCACAGAACAGTTCCAGGTTTGTAAAGACCAAAAAGAAAAAGAAAAATACATAAATAGAACAGTCGTCAGGATGTGTATGCGAGTGGACTGCAGACCTATCAGGCTATTAGCACAGAAAATAACCAGTCCAGTCTGATTTAAATCTACAAATGAGAAAACTTACACGTGTTTTCCTTCTCTTATTGCAAGAGACGAATTCTAAATTGAGTTTGGATAACAAAATCTGGATTTAATGGTTTTGCATATTTTGTGACAATTTTAGCGGATAGATAAGAAAATATTAGTTTAATCTACATGATAAAGCATTTATCAGTCAACAACACATCTCAGAATAAAATAATATCAAAGATATCATACTAGATCAGATTAAAAGAATATCACTCGATATCATATTAGATAAGAAAATAATGTGGATTTCGCCATTCATCATATCTCATTTGTTAGTTACCGTTATATTGAAATTCTACTAATGGATAAGAAAATCTGTGAAACAAAATTGTGTTCATATGCGGAAATTTGTAGATTTGGTCATTCATCGCATCTCATTTATTATCCACCGCTAAATTAAAACCTTATCATTATCCTATACAAAATATCCATCCTTTTAGATAAGGAAATCTGTGAAACGGATTTATCTCCATTTACTGGAATTCTTATCCATTCCTTTTAGTGAATACAAATAATAGATTCCCCCTAACCAAAAACTCACACTTTTAACAATTTTTTTTTATTTTCTATACAAAAAAAATATGAAAAAAATAGAGGCTCATCATTCAATCGACAAAAAGATGAGTTGTTATGTCGAGTAAATTTAGAAATTTTACAAGGTCCAATAGTTAGCAATAATCAAAGTCTGTGGAAATTACGGGAAAGGTAGAAAAAGTTACAATAGAAAAAAATTGAAACTTAGGAGATTAGAAGCAGTAGATCTCTACAAGGTAGGATGGATATTATTCTACAAATATGAAGAGTTTCGTGCACTAAGTGGTGAATGTGCATCTAAGTGGAGCGTTCAAACAAGACATTGTTAGTATATATTCATCAATTGTGTGTTATTTTATATATGATATTTGAATATTTACTTAACATACTTTATGTAAAAATTCGATGAAAATAGACAAAATAAAGAACTTATTGATACAAGATCAAAAACTTAAAATTGATTTTAAATTCGATCACATGTAGGTCTAGTGAGGGATATTCCAAAGTTTACATACAATTTCCACATCGATTATCCAGAAACTCATAATTTTGGGTAAAATGTTAGCTTAAATTCATACATTTTCTTGTCGGAAATGTTGGATATCTTAGATAGGATAATGCTAATGTTTCAATCTAATGGTGGATAGATAGTGAAAGATAATGAAAAACGTAGATTAAATTAACAAGATTTTGTTATCTTATTCAACTATATCATTTTATCCATAAAACACTTATACACGTTAGACAAACATCACAATTTTTTATCTTCCAAAGAAATCAATATTATAATTTTTTTTCTTTTTTTGAGAAAATAATTTTTATAAATGAGTCTAAAGAAAAAAAATTTTGAGAAAAAGATGGATTTTCAATTATATAATTCATTTTTCTAGAAGAGAATAAGCTGTGATGTTTGTCTAACGTCTATATGTGTGTTTTATAGATAAAATAACATTGTTGAATAAGATAAGAAAATCTTGTTAATTTGATCTATGTCTTTAATTAGATCTCACTTGTTATCCACCGTTATATTAAAACCTTATCATTGTCCTATCTAAGATATCCAACATTTTAGACAACAAAATACATGAATTTAATCTAAAATTTTACCCAAAACTAGGAGCTTTTGTAATATTGATGTGAACATAGTCGGTAAACTTTGAAATATCCTTCATCTAGACCTACATGTGATCAAATTTAAAACTTTTTTAAGTTTTCGATCTTGTATCAATAAATCATTTGATTTTTCCATTTGCATTGAATTTTTACATAAATATACAAATATCATATATAAAATAACACACAATTGTTGAATATTTATTTACAATGTCTTGTTAGGACCCTCCAGTAAGATGCATAATCTCCACTTGGAACGTGCAACTCTTTATATTCTTAACAACATATATAATCATATTCATCCTACCTTGCAGAGATCTACTACTTCTAATCTCCCAACTCTCAATTTTTTTCACTGTAACTTTTTCTATCTTTCCCTATAATTTTCGTAGCGCTTAGTTGTTGCTAACTATTGGATCTTGTGAAATTTCTAAATTTTCTTGACATAACAATTCATCTACTTGTTGATTGAGTGATGAGCCTCTATTTTTTTATATTTCTTTTCTAGAGAAATTTTTTTTTTTTTTGAAGTATGAGTTTTTCCTTAGACAGAGTATATTATATTATTTATATTGTATACACAAGAAGGGATGGATAATAATTCATATAAATGGACACAAATCTGTTTCACATATTTCCTTATTTAAGAAGATGAATATCTTGGATAGTATAATGATGATAAAGTTTCAATCTAATGATTGATAACAAGTGAGATTTAGTGAATGACATATATGAAATCCACAAATCTCCTTATTTAATATGATATCTTGGATAGAATAATGATTCAATTATTTTAATTTACAGTGAATAATAAATGAGATGTGATGAATATTGTATATTAAATTTACAGATTTTCTTATATGATATGTTCAATATATTTTATAGGAGAATGATATTATTTAGTTTAACTGTGGATAATAAATGAGATGTGATTAATGTCTTTAATTAAACTCATAAATCTCCTCAATGAAATATTGGATATCTTAAATAAGATAATGACAGAGCTTCTATTTAACTGTGGATAAAAAGTGAGTTCTAATGAATTTAATTGTGGATAACAAGTGAGTTCTAATGAATGGTGTAGATTAAATTAACAAAATATTTTTATCTTATTCAATAACAACATTTTATTTATAAAAACACACATATATATATGTTAGAAAAACATCACAACTTATTCTCTTACAAAAATATGAATTTTAATATTGGAAGTCCATGTTTTTCTCAAAATTCTTCTTCTTTAGACTCATGCGAGTTTGATAAATTTTTGGTGAATTTTTTGTGAATGACATCAGAACAATGGAAAGAGAAGAAAAGATTCTTGCCGGTTTGTTTGTCAACAACAATTGCCTTATTCACCAAATCACTCATGAAAACAATCACGTAAGTTATCGAGGTTCTAGTCATGATCACCCGGTTATACACTGTGACAGAGAAAATGCTCATCGCAATTTTTCCAATGATTACTTCTCTAATAATCTTGTGTATGGTGGAAGAGAGTTCCATCCTCAATTATGGATGCCAAAAAGGTTATTTCTTCACATTGTTGATGTTAAACAACATTAATACTATTTCATTTAACGACATAATGCTTCAAGAAGATTGGGATTATCGATCTTCCAAAAAGTAACAGTTGCTGTTTGAATTATGGCGTATGGCATACACCAAAATAGGACGACAATCGAATGCATGAACCACTTTTGTAAAGCAATTGTCGCAATTTCCTCTTAGTGTGTTTTCTCAGGTCACCAGAGGACGTTCCTAGGCTTCTTAACATCGTCTAACGACTTGAATTTCCTTGAATGTTGGATAGTCTTAATTGTATGCATTGGAAGTATATTTTTTTTTAACTAGTTGGGCAACAAAATTCACAGGTCATTGCGGAGCCTCCACAATCATTCTTGAAGCAGTTGCAGATTGTGATATATGAATATAGCATGCTTGAAGAAGCAACAACATTAAAATTTTGAAGTCACTAGTTTATTTTCAAAGCTTTCCCAAGGTATCACTCCTCTTGCCAATTTTACATTTTCTTAGGGAAATGAGTATAATATGAGATATTATTTAGTTGATGGTATTTACTAAAAATTCTAGGTATTTACAAATAGAGTAAGTGTTAAGAGAAATTTAGATGAAAAACAAAAGATATTCCCTAATTCAAATTAAAATCCTAGCAATTCACGTAAAACCCTTTTAAAAACGCTAAACCTAGTAAAAAGTATACTCATACATAATTGAAAGAACATAAATAATAGATGAAAAGAATTGTTTAAATTTAATCAAAGGAAAAATAAAAAAGGGTTCGGGAATCTGCTATGAAGGAGTCTCTAATTCGTTTCCCTAAATCCAATAAAACATAAAAATACATACAAAATCTTAAACATGTGGTTTAAATAGGTAAAAATAGGTCTAAACACGTATTGTGGTCAAATTGTAATTACAAAAAAGTATTAGGGAAAATATGTTGTTTTTAAAAAATTTGGTCGGCTAATTTATGCTGGTGTTCGACACACCTTCCTGAGACTCAAAACTTTCTTCACTTCACCAACAAATTTCACACATCATATTACACATGCCTTTAGTAAAACGGGATAACTAGAGTTCTAGCCATTATAACGATCTTAAACCACTTGTCGATGAAAACTAATTTTCATATCTTTCTTTTAGCACATGTTTGGACATGATTGAACATTGAAAAGGCCTCCAACGAATGTCGAACTTCTCAAACTCAAATATGTTTTGTATCTCTTATTTTTTCCTTTTTTGCTTCATTTTACTCAAAAATTCAAACCTATAAAGTTAGGAAAAAAGTCCAACAGAGACTGATCCGACTAGGTGAGGAGGTGAAACCCAATGAAGTCAACGAAAATATAGGGACAACCCTAAACTCAAGAGCCCACATCGACCTCAAGGGACTTTGCCGAAGTCAAGGCAACCAAAAACAGAAATCAAGTACAACGGGTAGTAACGGTTGGTCAACATATTATCGTAAGGCTCGGATCAAGGTACTAACGGTTAATCCCTGAGAGTTAATGCGGAGTTAAGACATAAATCAAGTATATAAAAGGAGAAGGGGACGAACTACCAAAGAACAAGTCCTTCTCAACTCTCACACCCATAGTATACACTACATCTAGCTTTCAGTTTTTTCTCATATTTGTTTCCTAACTGAAACAATACTTGTATTCTTGTAATCAGAAAGCTCATACTTAATAAACCTTTGATCCTTTGTGATACTCACTCTAATCTACGCTTACTAATAAAATAAAAGATCTCCAAGTGCCACTTTTCTTTAACATTTGAGTCACATCTTGTTAGCTCTTTGTACTTTACTATTAAATCGTATACAAATCTTTGATCGTAAAATTCTAACATCCACATTAAGCACTGCTAACATATAAATAGACACCGTTATGACCACGTATAGATTGACACAAATTGAAAATCGTTAAATCGAAATCGCAAAAATATGATGGTATATGAATTCGCATATGGGTAAAATTGATGTATGATTTCGGCTTAGCTAGAATTCTTATGTATGAATTGACCTTGACATTCTCAATTTATAAAATTAAAAAGATGAGAAAGAGAGGAAATGGCGGCAATGATACTGATTTGGGCTTGGGTTTCGGCAGGGGTTTTGATAAGCCTTTTCATTTACTCTCTCCCTTTCCATCTGATATTTTCTTCCACTGGCTACGATGGCGTTCGTTTCCAACGTCCGCCGCCTCTTTGCCGGATCCAACAGCCTATCGTCTTCGCCATCCTCCTGGGCTCGCCACTGCTCTACGCTTACGTCTCCTAAGCTCTTCGTTAGCGGTAATTTCCTCTTCGAATTGTCCTCAATTTGAAATTAAAAATAACTTCGGTTTTAGGGATCAGTTTTTGGAGAAGAAAAAACTCAGCTATAGTACAGATGATATCGGAACAATCCAACGGAAACTACCTCCGATTTCTTCTATACCAGCTCCATAAGAAGTATCATTATTGTGTCTGGAATCAACATGAAAGTTTAGATCTAGTTGCCAGTTTTACATTTTTCTGATAATGAATCTCCAAATGTGCAACTGTTAATTGAACAATGTTGTGCGTTATGAATTTTGCTTATTTTTGTGGATGGCTACAATTTGTTTACTTGTTAAGAGTCTTATATACCTGTGTGGCTTTGAATTGAATTGAATAGGTTTGTCGAGACTCACAACGAATGAAAAGCTTCAGGATGCATTTGCTCCTTTTGGAGAGCTCGTCGATGGTTTTCTTTTCTCTCCTTTTATTCATTATCTCTTGGTTTTGCTTTCCTCTTAATCCGACATGACAAAGCATTCTGAATGATAGAAGTTTTTGGTTTTGGTGTGTTGCAGCAAGAGTGATCACAGACAGAGATAGCGGGAGATCAAAGGGTTTTGGTTTTGTGACATATGCAACAATAGAAGATGCAGAGAAAGCCAAAGAGGGAATGAACGCAAAGTTCCTGGACGGTTGGGTCATCTTTGTGGATCCTGCAATACCTCGAGAACCTAGACGACCTCCACAGCAGCCGGAGCCTCCCTCTTCCGGTTACACAGCTAACAAAACCATTGGGTTCTCTAGATGAACATAATAGATTCTTGGATCCCATTTCACAAACAAAACCCCCTTTTAGACTTTTGTGTTTGAGACATGATTGTTAACATAGGTTTCAAAACTCCAAAGTCAATAAATACTATTAGAACAACAAAATGTTTTGCTTAAACATTTGCAAAAAAAATGCAGACTTTATGGATTCAACGGACTTTATGGAGTCACCTACCAGAACAATACCAATATAACAAAGTGGATTTTCTGGTTTAGTCTTATCTCGTTTTTATAAGACCAAAAATTCTAAAAGCTTGTCGGGAAAAAGAAGAAGAAACTTAAAAAGCCAAAAAACTTGAGTGCGGCGGCGATTGATCAGGAACTTTAGGGTTTTCTTTGGTTGTGAAATTTCAATTCTCAGACAAAAAGTAGAAAAAGAAGCTAATCAATCCGCAGCTTCCTGATTGGAAAGATGCATTCCTGCTCTCACACTCACTTCGCTTCCCTATGGCTTCCCCACAAGGTCATTCTCTTCCTTGGGTTCTCCAATTCCTGACAAAGCCATTTACATTTAGTCGTCGCCGGAAAATCTGACACTTTTTCCCATGTCTCAGAGTTTTGCGGCGTCTCCCCGGAGAGAATTAAGAGTATTGACAGTGAGAAGCAGCGTGGAGGAGGCTTCCATTAATATACCCGCGGCTCCGATATCTCTACCTCAAGGATCATGGAAACAGGTTTGAATCTATCAAACATTGAGAGAGAGTTGCTTCAAAGTTCTTAAGAAATATGAATATGTTGTAGGTAGATGGTGGAGTTACAGCTGCAAAAGGATTCAAAGCTGCTGGTATGTATGCTGGATTAAGAGCTTCAGGGAAGAAACCTGATCTCGCTCTTGTAACCTGTGATGTCGAAGCTGTTGCTGCAGGTATACAATACCTCTCTTCCTCGCTTCTTATATCTTAGTTTCCGAGTTTTAATCTTTTTAGTTTTTTTGTTTTTGCAGGAGTGTTTACAAAGAATGTGGTTGCTGCTGCTCCTGTAGTTTACTGCAAGAAAATACTCGAGTTTTCGAATACGGTAAATCCTCTATCGAAGCTAGAACCAAAACATTTTCTTGTTACTTCTGACCTTTGAATCAGTAAAGTTGTTTAGGCGCGTGCAGTGTTGATCAATGCCGGTCAAGCCAATGCAGCTACGGTAAGATAATGCTTAATAGTGATTCATATGATAGTGAAATTTATAAATGTGATATTGTTATTTCAGGGTGATGCTGGTTACCAAGATATGTTGGATTGTGTTGCTTCTCTTGCGACGGTATCTTCTCAATTCGAATTCTGTATCTCTCTCCCGCAAATTCTCTTTTCGATAAATTTGTTGTTTGATTGTTGCAGTTACTTAAAGTGAATCCGGAGGAAGTGTTGATTGAATCAACTGGTGTTATTGGTCAGAGGATTAAAAAGGTAAACAACAAACACACTTGTCATTGTTTTCCCATTTGTAAAGTGCTCAGTCTAAGTGTTTTTGCAGACAGAGCTTCTCCAAGCACTACCAACACTTGTCAACTCTATCTCAGATTCTGTCAAAGAGTACTAATATTCTCATCTCTTTCTCTTTTAGACTCGGATGTTATTTATTCATCAGAACATTCTTTTAACGAATTCATGATAACGCAGGGCTGATTCAGCTGCAGTAGCAATCACGACAACGGATCTTGTAAGCAAGAGCGTGGCAGTTGAATCAATGGTCGGTGGAACCACAATTCGAGTTGGGGGTATGGCAAAAGGCTCTGGAATGATTCATCCAAACATGGCAACTATGCTAGGTGTATGTCACTATCTTTCTCCCTGCATTGTCGTTAACACATACCATTGTTTGTTAACCGGTGTTTATCTATCTTTCTCAGGTAATTACAACAGACGCGCTTGTGGAAAGTGACATCTGGAGAAAGATGGTAAAGCTTGCAGTAGACAGAAGCTTCAACCAAATCACTGTAGATGGAGACACGAGTACTAACGACACAGTCATTGCTTTGGCTAGTGGGTTATCTGGATCTCCTTTTATATCATCTTTCAACTCTAACGAAGCTACACAGCTTCAGGCATGCCTTGATGCGGTATGTATGTTTCTTTGTTGCAATCTTCCTAACACTTTTTTCATAAGCTTGGACTTAACATGAAACCTGTTTTCTTCAGGTAATGCAAGGACTCGCCAAATCAATAGCATGGGATGGCGAAGGCGCAACATGTCTCATCGAGGTAACCGTTAAAGGAACAGAAACTGAAGCAGAAGCAGCGAGAATTGCACGCTCGGTGGCTTCCTCGTCACTGGTCAAAGTATGTGATCAGAAATAGAGATATACACTAGAAAGATTAGAGTGAGTATCTCTGATTGTCCCTTTGTTGGTGTTTTAGGCAGCAGTATATGGTAGAGATCCAAACTGGGGACGCATAGCTGCAGCTGCAGGCTACGCTGGGGTTTCTTTCTCCATGGATCATCTTAGGATATCGCTCGGCGAGTTCTCACTCATGGAGAGTGGTCAACCCCTTCCTTTTGACAGGGACGGAGCAAGTAACTACCTCAAGAAAGCCGGCGAGGTTCACGGGACGGTTACTATCAATTTATCCGTAGGTGAAGGTGCAGCCATTGGAAAGGCCTGGGGGTGCGATCTTAGCTATGACTACGTCAAGATCAACGCTGAGTACACCTCCTGAGACTCGGACTGAGACTGTTTTTCATCTATTATCTCTATTTTTCAACATATCCTGTTTCTAATAAGACAACATCAATTTAATAACACCATTTCCGTTGAGTTCTTACTATAGTTTTAAAAGCCAAACTTAATCCAAGATGAATAAAAACAAAACAAAGCAACAAACTTGAACAAAAGTTGTAACACAAAGAGATTTAGTTATTTATAGAGGAAACCAAACTAGTGGATGTGGCTGACCACTCACTCTTAGCAGCTAAAGGAATTCAAGAAGATGCTGCAATGATAGGCACCTGAGTGGCCCATTCAAATTTGTCGCGACTGTGTTTGCGAGAAGCTTGCTTCTTGTCTTTACCACTACGAGAGGAAGAGTTGTTGTCTTTGCTCTTCTGTCCTTTCTTTCCGGTCTTCCTGTGGTTGTCTTTACTCTTAGATTTCTGCTGCTGCTTCTTGCTTCTTGTGTGCGAGGCTATAGAGGGAGGAGGATCATAGACATCAGCCGCCCATGAAACACTCGACTTCTTCAGTGACAAGCCATGCTTCTCACGACTGCCTTTTATGGCCGGGATCAGAACAACCGGCTGAGTTAGAGTAGTAAGGTTCTCATCCTTCTCTTCATCATCTGAAGAATTGGGAGGTGAAGAACCTAAGGTGTATTTGTCTAAATCCTTCTCAGCAGATTCTTCATCATTCGAGATTTGGTCTATATAACCAGTTTCATCCCCATCAGACTCCTGAGCATCTTCAGATCCAACATGCGAGATACACTTCGAGCCTTTAGAACATTGTGTGGGACTCGAACATGTCTCAAAGTCTGCATCTTTATAATCCAACTTACCACCACAAACAGAGCTCATATCCTACTATACCAGAAGATAGTCAGACTAGTACTAGTAACTGCAATTAACAAGTTTAAAGTTTTCATGAGCAAATGAATGATCTCCATAGCACACAACGGAAACAAACAGTCATGCAAAAAACTTGTTGACTCTACTTGCATGAGATAGAAGCTTACAAAGGTTGGTTGACCTAATTTGTTTAATTACAATGGCACAGATTTGGTTTACAAATAATCATGTGAATTAAATTGAACAAATCTTAAGGCCTAGAGAAGACGAAACTTTCATACCTCGGTGAGTTGCAAATCAAGACCCGCCAAAAGTAACAAATAAAAAGAATACACCAACGATCAAGCTGGAGATTGTGTGTCCGACGATTTACTTCTTGAAGGTTTAACGAAGCTAAGAGAATCTCAAGGAGTAGACGAAGAGGAGAGAAGAAAAGGGAAAGGAGATCAGAGAACAAGAATAGAAGAAAATCGAAATGTTAACTAAGATTACCACGCCAATCACACTTTTCAAGAGGTTTGAGACGATGGGAACATAAACCAGAATGATAAGGAGTCAACGAAGGAATCAAAGAGAGGAGGAGGAGGACGAGTAGTTTAGAGGGCGCCGAAGGCATTATATCTATGCTCTTCGAAACCCTAGAACCGAACAGCTACGGAAAACCCCTAATTCTCGAATTTCCGATCCAAAAAAACGCAGAGATCTCAGAGCTTTGATGCGGAAAGAAAACAAAAGCCAAAGAGAGCGAGATGCGATTCCACGGACGGCCAGATATAGAAGCGAGCCACGAAATCCTCTAAGATCGTATCATAGAACCCAGAGAATCAAGGAGATCATATCCACAACGAATTTACGCGTGGGGGAGGAAGAGGAAGAAGCTAATTTTAGAAGACGACGAAAAAGAGGAAGGAATCGAGGAAGGAAGATTGACGTTTTAAATAGAAAAATAAATAGGACTATTAAAATCAAGGGCGGTAGATGTGGCGGCTTGCTTTAGACACAGATCGTGACTGTACACGTGTACCTTAGCTTAGACTTTTCTTTATGGGCCTAGATATTTTTCTTTTAGACCTGCATGTTTTTCTCTAATGGGCCGGAAAATAATATATGAGCTAAAGTACATGTGGACAGTCATGATCTGTCTAAAGCAAAAACATTAGTGCAAAATACTAATGTATATGAGCTAAAGTACATGTACAAGAAAATTCACAGAAACTTGAATCATGCTTGCTTCTGTAATCAGCAACTTCATATTTTTGTTGAGATTGACCAAACACTAAAATAAAATTTACAGAAACCCCAGGTAAAAGTATAAGTTAAAAGTATAAGTTAGACATATGTAGAGATAGGAACTCTGATAGATAAAATGGTTACTTGTTTTTCCTCATTCAGACCATATCATTTCAAAGACTAAGAGTTATTACAAAATTTCTCTAAGTTCAACACATGCTGCATACTTAGCTTTTTGATCGGTGTGCAACTATTGTCTTCTCGTCTTATGAACAAAAACGTAGGCTTTACGAATGGTCTAATCTAGAAAATATCATTCGTGTAAACCTTTCAGTCTTGGATACTTGGAAGTTTCAATTAAAGCATGAATCAATATTTTGGAGTCGGTTTCAACAAGATCGGCATTGATTTAGATGCTTAGAACAAATTGTTAACATAGTTACCCCAAATTTAATTACACAAAATTTATGGATACAAAACATATTTATTTATTCAAATTTTGTATAAGAGTTATTTTTTAATTATATAAAATTAATAAGAAAACTAGTTACGTAAACAATACACAATATACTTGGTATTATTAGATGGGGAAAAAACAGAAGTAAAGGTTGACCAAAAAAAAAGAAAAAAAAAGAAAAAAAATTTAGTAAAGGTTCACATAAAAAAAAATTAGTTAAGTATAAACCCACCGGGATAGGAGTCGAAAAGAGGCCAATAAAATTGTGAGAGATT